>JAOYRR010000659.1:0-28892 GCA_038994665.1 Podotricha telesiphe
TCGTTAAAAAAAGACATATTTTAAGAAAACGTATAAAAATTTGTACGCAGCAAGATTTGAACCCACGCCTCTTGGAAACCAAGTCCAAGCGCTCTGCCCGCTAAGCCGTGCGTCTTAACGCCGCCAACGCCAAATGCCGCTGCATTTAATTTTTTCTACGTTTTCTTAAAATATGTTTTTCAATTTCCTAAGTGTGCGAATGACACGTTGAAAAAATGCTAAGAATTTACTTAGTTTAATTTAAATTCCGCTTTAGTTCTGAGTAATAACACAAGTCAATGTAGTTAACTGTTAAAAAACAAATGATACTAAGAATAAAAAGGATTAGGTGTCTGTAGTGTTTATACATTAGAATAAAAGAAAAGTTAATATGTGAAAATAAAACTTAGTTGTTATATATTCGCTTATCCTTCACATTTAGTGGAGAAAGTAGTCTATCCATTTTATTCCTTTGGTATACGAAGACGCTGAGCAATGTCTGAATGCGCGTACACTTTGTGCTAAATAGACCGTAAAAAATATTTTGCACGATGAAAGTGTTAAGACAGAAATACTGAATTGCGAGGGAATTGAACCCACAAACATTTTTATTAAAAGGTGGCTTTAGGTGAGGTTATTTTTAACATTTTTTATAGTAAATATGAAAATTTGTGCACGTGTATAAAATTTTTTTGAATGCATATTTGAAAATAGGATAAGAAATTGCGTGAATTTCAACGTAGCTGGATGAAGAACGCTTGGATTAGCAGTCAGAGCGCTTGGACGGCTTCTAAAACGCGCGGGTTTGAATTTTTATTTGTCTAAAATATGTTTCTCAAAATTACATTTAATTAGATACCCTAACTCCACACGAGTATATATGTATAGTAAAAAAAATGTAAAAAAAGAAATATACTCGTAATATCGTAGATATATATATACGTATGCTACGATATTATTGTGGATTTCTCCCACATAACGAATATAATTTATTTTGTTGACTAGAAGAATAAAAAACAAAATCTCTAAATATACAAAAAAATTAGTTACCCTAATGGCTATATATGGCACTTATGTAAATATTTTCACATGACCTTCCAGCGACTGCAACCTGTTTACGAATTTGGCGAAAGGTGCTGTTTATATTTCAAGAAGGCGGTCATAGTGTTACTGTACAAAAGCGTCTGACTGGATTCACGATGGTTGTGGGTTCGATCCACACTTAGAGGTGTGCTAATATTTTAATTATTTTCACTTTTCCGCTCTAGTAAAAGAAAACGCGGCGTTGAGCTCCGTCACCCAACACGCAACCGACTCTATGTTCTCTGTGCCTTCCCTGGTATGCGGGTATAAATAAGTTATTGGTCCTAGATGGTGTTTAAATTATAAAAAAACTGTTTGAAAAAATGCTTCAAGTTGTAATGACTCGCGTAAAATAACATATTATGCGAGGAATTATATTAAGAAGGATCATATCAACTTAGTTTTACTTTATATAAGAATTTATTTTTCAGTTACACGCTTTTTCCCGCATAGCAGGGTAGTCAGAAAGAACCTAGTGTCAAGATATTCCGTTCTTCACTTTCCTCTCGAATTCTACAAATAGCGAGTTGAGCAGCTGGATTTCAATACCGCGCTTGTCTTTCTTGTTGACCAGAGCGGAGAAATGAAAATATTTTTTAAATTCCCCCGAGTGGGAATCGTATCCCAGCCAATCGCTATTACAGTCAGACGCTGTTCCTCAATTACCTCTAAATTTTGAAATGAAACTATTTTATAATATATTGTAATAAAATTAAATATAATATTTTGTAATAATCGCGAAAATCACAGGACCTCTAAATTTTTTTCTTACTATTTTGAATTCAAGTATATTTAAAAATATAAATATTGTTCTTAAAACATTAGACTGCACACGCATGCACTCAAAATTGGGACGGCTTGAAGGGTGTTTTAAATATCTTGAATTTTATGCCAAATATTTGTTATTATCCCTTTCTGATGAGATTAAGTGCAGCGTTGAGTTCCGTTACAAGCTTTCGTTTATATTCTTTATATCTATTCGGTAATAGAAGTTTGATTTTTAATTATAACTATCAAATTAGAGTTTTTACTATGGCAATAAACTTTTTAAATTTAAGCATCCGCTACTTTATAGGCAAAGATAACCACTACGCTCTCCATTTTACATTAACTGGTAGCACCGATGACACCTCAAGTACACGTTGCCTTAGCAACTGTGTACTCTTTATACAAAAGTGTAACGTGTACTCTTTATACAAAAGTGTAACGTGTACTCTTTATACAAAAGTGTAACGTCAAACACAGCAGGGAAGTCAGGCTATCATGGCGCAGTGGGGCAGAGTCTAAATATAATTGTTATAGGTTAGATATCTACGAATAGGAATGATAATATTTAAATCATATTAAATATATGTATCTATATTTAATTTTTGTACTTCTCAAAATTTTTTATGTATTGTTAATAATGGTTTTTTTTTCTTTTTTTTAGGTTCTATTTTCATTTAATTTTTTTGGTTGTGTAAATTATTCTTTAGTTGAATTTGTATAATATAAAAAAAATCAGCTTCATTAAAATAAGCCGCAGCGTTGAGATTCACCACTTAATATGATGTCTTAATTTGTAATTTGCTGTAAGCGGAGAACACAGTGCTTTGACACTGGCTGTATAAAAAATTCTATGAAAGAGGATTCGAAGTGATGACGACCATTAAACACAGTCACGTACTAGAATAATTTAAATGAGTCTCTGTTGCAATCAACGTGTATGGCAGCTGTTTCCGGGTTAGGACAAAGTTATCCATAGTTTTATCAAACCGGAAGCCTATTCCATATTAAAATGTGATAAACAGATAACTTTGAGGATTTACAGTTGGCTGATAATATAATTTAGTTAACACAAATATATTAAAGTAATATTCAAAGTGTTTTTCATTTTTTATATAATTAGCTGTTCGAAATATTAGCGGTATAACGCTGCGCTCTATTTTACCGGAGAAGTAAATATATTATATTATTTCCCATCGCATCGAACTCACAATCATTGGTCGAACTCACAGTACAGACAGTAGTCGCACTGAGTAATGATGGCCTGTAATATGTACTTATAATACGAAAATATTAATCCTTTATACGCACAATTTTAAACACATCAATATTTATAAGTCTTATTATAGACCATACTAATATTGATGAATGCGAAAGTAACTCTGTCTGTTTGTGACGTCATTACAGACAAACTGCTGAACTGATTGTGATGAAATTTTGTATAGTTATACTTGAGGGTCTTAGGATGAACATAGACGTCTTTCTCCCATCTTTTTAGTTTTTCCAAAAATTTCATTTATTTTACGAGAAGGCCGACAAAAAAATACAAAACAGAGGGGAAAGCCGCGAGCGGGTTTCCAATTTGGTCTGCAAATTAACAAACAACACGATGCGAATATTAGAAAATGCAAATTTATACATTTTTGTTTTTGTTTTGACAAAGAAAAAAAAATTGTCAGAGAGGTAGTTCATAGTCAGTGGACCTGCGCTAAGGACGAATTTTGCGACAGGGCCTGATTATAGAGATCTATATAATCTCGCAAGTTTATATGAAAGCCCCTAACTTTTTTGATACAAACTTGAAATTTGGTAGAGTGATCTCCATTTCTACGCGGACGAAGTCGCTGGCAACATATAGTTCATCATATAAGTGAGTTATAAGTGACTTCCGTGTCGTTAATACCCATATAAGTAAGTTAACTAACAAAAACAAATTATTTATAGAAAATTAATTATAATAAAACTAAGAACAAATGGCGTAAACAGTATATTAAATTGTTTTCAAACTAAGTAAATTGCTGTCTGTCTAGATGGCGCCATAGTGGCGCTGAGTCTTGTGTAGATGCAACCGATGGTTATGGGTTCAAGTTTAATTCGGGGGTACACTTACAATTAAAATCTAGATCTGTTTACACTAAATTAAATAGATTAATATATAATTAATACATTAGACAAATGCAGTGTTAGGTTATTACAGATTAAAGTTACTTGTGGACTTTGTGTCAAGACACTGTTAAATTTTCGCCCGAATTTGATATACTTCGAGTTAAATAGTAAATTTCAAAGCCGCGCTTTGTATTAAAACACAATATAAAACGTATTGAAGGTACCAAATGTATGTAGTTAACATAGAAATGCTTTCTCATGTGACGTAAAAAGTTATTACCGTAATATTAAAGAAACTAACCTGTACTTATAAAACATTTAGATATTTTTAATATTATAGTGGTTCAAACACTTAGGAAAAATGTTTTTCAAAACTAAATTAACTTAGGATATAAGATATGTAAGACATCAGGGCTTCTTTTTTAAGAGTAATTTAGATTCCTTTTTAAATGGCATCGCTTAGATTTTGAATACATTTTATATTCTTGATTATTTGGCTTGATAGTCTTGTAACGAAAGTAATTTAAGCATTTATATCCGTTCTCTCTTGATTGGGTGTATCGAACCCACGACCGACGTAAAGCATAGTCAAGCCATTGCCACACGATGTATCTAAGACGGGCCGAATGTGCCAGTCTATAATATTTTTTTTGTTTAAATTGAATTTTTCACCAAATTCATCTCTAAAAAAGAAACATTCTTATCTTATCATTTACTCTATTATTTTTTTTTATATTAAATAAACATATAACGTAACTAAAATAATGTAAATATTATTTTCCTTTTTGGCGTCCTTACACGTCCGAAATTGTCCGACAAACCGTACTTTTTTTTAGTAAACGGCAAGTACAAAAGTTACACTGCCTATAGTATAAAGACGTATCTATAAATATATATAAATTATAGCAAAGGAACAATTTTGCACCTATTTTTACGAAAATATTGCTTATTTTATCATTTTTTATATTGTTATTCTCACACTTGAAATAAAAATATTGAAAAACATATATTTAGAAAAAAGAGAAAATTATGCTGATGGAGTATGAAATATAGCGCAGATAAAAATGTTAAATAATATGTTACATATATTAAATTAAGCTTCTTCAGACAAAGAGGATAGCCACACATGTATAAGGGAAAAAATGTGATAACAGCGGAGTTACGCGACACTAGGTTCTCTCTATCCAGAAATAAGTTCACAAAGCGCCACGATGGCCATTTTTTTCAAATTCAAATTTATTGGAAATTCATTCTTTCAATCAAATTCATTCAAACTGGAAATAATTTTTTTTTTAATGACGAATGTTCTAAGAAGGAATTACGGTGTTGAAAACAATAAAATTGGATATCAAACTATTTGAAGTTTAAAGATATACTACTTGCAAGTACGTAAAAGTTACATAATCTTTTCAAATTAATTCGCTTTATTATCAAAAGGCCTGAGTGGGATTGTACCTATGACCTCGGGCTTAGCGGTCAAGGTCCTCAACACTATGACCAATATGTGACTCAAGATGTGAAATCAAGTATTCCTAATTCAACAATAATATATTAACGTATGTTTTGAACTAGCCTTAAATTTTAGTCAGTAGAAATATATTTTTACTGTTTTATTCCAATTTTTTTCTTACTTTCTTAGAAACACTGCCGTATAATGAATATTGTTTTTTTTGTTCTAGTAGTTCCAGATTATATAGACATTTATTTCATTTCATCGCTCAGGCAGACAAAGCGTTGAGTTCCGCCTCTCAACACACAATATCTCCTAAAAAGGTAAGGACTTAGAGAACGGAGTGACACTTACATTTCTTTAATTTTTTATTAAAGTGTCTTTCACACACTTAGAAATATTAAAAACATATATTTAGGAAACGTTTAAAATTTGAAAGCAGCGGGAATTGAACCCGCGCCTCTTGAAATCGTTCAAGCGCTCTGACCGCTAAGCCATGAAGCTGAACGGTTGAAGTTATTTTATGTCCCCGCTCTGGTAAGACAATGGGCGGCGTCAAGTTCTGCCATTTAACACGCAATGTCAATAAAATGCTTAACAGTGTAATGAAAGAAGCCTAAGTTACTCCTATTACATCAGCTTCATTGAAAGTCCCATCAAAGCATCGGTCCAGCCATTCTGACATGAAATTGACAAAAATTGTAAATAACGTTATTTTGGTATAATATGTACCGTGTAAACATATATATGCATTTAGTAAAAAGCGTTTATTTTAATATTACAAACAAACACTCCAATTTTATTTATTTGTATAGATATAAAATTGTAAAATTTAAAAAATAAGGCATACGTTTCGTTCTGATAAGTTTTAAAACAAACATTATTGTACATAAATACATATGTAGACAAAAGAGAAAGTTATTTAACAGACGAGCGGTTGTAACTCACTTGGCTATTTAAGTTTCTTGTTAGACAGATTGAAGATATACGATGTAGATGAAAAAAAATTTTCTCTATAATACATATATACACATAATAAAAATGTAACTAATCGCTGTCTGTACATGGAACCAACATATATGAGAAAAATCCACTATTGGATTTGATTTAAATGCAGATTTGACTATTGTATTGTATTTTGGTAAGCTTCTTAACATTTAGTGTTTATTTCAATTCAATCAGTGCATAAATAAACAATGCATAACAATTTAAATTATAATTTTAGGCAAAGTTTGTGATACAAGTGTGAACGCGGGCGGGCGAAAAAACGTAATAGTTAAGTCGTGTAGTTTACGCAGGTGAAGCAGCGAGCGGGTCGCTAGTAAGAATTTATTTTCTACTAACAATACCACTATTTCATATTTAATGTATATTTTCTTGAATTTTAATGCGTGGACTTTGTAACATTATAATTATTGTAAAAATTATAAATTATAATATGCTTAATATTGCTTATATAAAGGTAAATGTATTTGTTCCAAAATAAATTACTCATCACTTAGTATTTTCTGTCTACTTCTTATAATTATTATAAAAGATTTAAATTATACAGCCTTACGAAATTAATATTTTAAATTAAAATATATATACAAGTCCATTGAATTATCATTTTATAAAATTGTTTATTATCAGTAAAGAGATTTTCGTTTAATTAAAAAGGATACGTAGCCAACAATATTTAGCAATTTATCCTGTAACATAGGCAACAAATGAAAAAAAAAAAGTATTTACCGCCATTCTTCCGCTCTACTTTTGAAATCCAAGAGTCAATTTCACTTATTACGATTATAACAAACACTGCACAGCACAAAATATAATATAAAAAGTAATTAATATATATTTTTTGACATGAATTTATATTATAAATAGATTTTATGTCATGTTTTTTCCTTTTACTGCATCTAGAAGCGGCCAGTTCTGACCGCGGCGGGACTAAAGTGACTCGAAATTCGAATTTCAAATGAAGCTTGGACGTACTTTTAGTGTAGCTGCGCATATTGTAAAGTAACATACACTTGTATAATAAAACCCGTTTTCTGGACGCTTTAAGATAGTTTAAATTGTAACGGAAATTTTTATTTAATGTCTTTTATTTTTATAGATCAGTTTGTGTTCGGCTTACTCATTATAAAGCCTCAGGAACAGCTGTTTGTATGGATTAATAAAAATATTCCCTTTCGAGTGTCGAGAAGCATTTTGAATTAATTTATTATTACAGTGCGAAATGTACCGGAATTAAATTTAAATTCAGCTGTGCACTTCATGTATTTTCCACATTATTTACATGAGTATATTCAATATTGAAACAGTAAATAATAAACAACGATATAAACCATATTCCATTATAAGCTTATAATAAACGAAATATAATACGCAAATTAAATAATTTTTGATACAAATTTATATTTAATAATATTTGTAATTTTTAATAAAATATAATAAATAAACCAAGAATAATATAATTTATAATTAGGATTATAATTTAAAAAAAAAAACGGTACAAACCATTTTATATTTAACAAAGATTGTACTAGAATACAGCCCGCGCAAACCATATTGTATAAAACTCAAACACGACTTGTGTGTGACGTCACACCAACCGGTTGAATGTTTTTGTATGGCGTACATTCTTGTCCTTTTATTGCAAATTAAACTTTATCACATAAAGAATAATGTGTATTTTAATTTAAAATTAAAATAAATATCAACAAGCTTAAAGCGCTGGTGTCTTTAAAGGGAACGTTTGTGAAAAATATTAAATATGCTTAAGAAATTTTTTTTTACTTATTTTAATTTAATCTGTGATCATTTCCCGCCTTTTTTTCTTGTACAAAATATTCGAATTTTTTTTTATAATAAAGTAATATTATTATTATTTTATAATAAAGTGTAAGCTAATAATGGATGTGCTAACAATATGTAAATACGTTACTGTAAAAGCTACGGTAAGTCGTAAAATGTTCCACTAAATCATCATTTAACAACTTTAATGGTAAAAGTGCGAACTGTTCATGGATCATTAATTCAAATTTACACCTTGGTAAAACTTAGGTTTTACTTCTAATAAACACAGTAAATGTGGATTATTTTAGGTTAGAAACAGTTCGGACTATCACCATTAAAGTTGGTAAATCTTTAATGTGTAAATTACTCGGGGAATTATCTTGGGAGTTACTCGGGCTTTACGCTCTTTTCGGGTAACATAATATATAAGTAGCATTCAAAGGGACATCAGTGAAAGGGTATCAGTGACATTTGGCGAAATTTACTCAGCTTGGAATCATATTTAGCATTTTTATGTATTTTCTGCATAACAAGTAGCAAAAAGAACCTAGTGTCAAGACACTGTTTTCGCTTATTTCAGACGGAGAACACCTACCTGACCAGAATAGTAAAATAAAAATATTTTTAAATGAGCATAAGAAAAAGTGCGGCGTTGAGTTCCGCCACTCAACATGCAATCTCGATTTCGGCCTGAAAGTGGAGAACGTATCCTGACACTAGGTTTTCTTAAAGTCGTGAAGTTTAAACAATAATAAGCATTTAAATTTACATATTAAATATTGTTTAATTATGCAATGGCGTTATATGAATTTGTTTTGTCACCGGGTGAACAAATTAAATAAAATTGAAATATAATCACTACCCGGAGTGTTCAACGCACCCACAACCACCATGGTCTAATAAATATATATAAAAAAATCTTATATAAAAATTTATACATTTAAAACACCTGTAAATGCAATGCAAATATACACTACACGGATAATGAACCCGCGGCATTAATTTAATTAGATTAAAAGGCAAATAATTTAAAGTTGCAGCGCTTTATTTATTCAGAAGCGGAGGTGTGTAGAGGCTTGTCGTTTACGTCATTGTATATAAATAACTTATAAAGCCTGTCGCAGTGGGACAGCGTCTGACTGTAAACGAGATATTGAGTGTTAGATGATATATTTAAATTTTTTATTTCCACGCTCATAATAATTAATTTAAGTTCAAATGAAATATACGAAACTAAGATTATGTAGTAATTAAGTTAACCAGTTTTTAACGTAATTTAAGTATTATTTACACACATACAACAAAAAAAACAATTTGTTATAATTTGTTTTATTACATGATTATGCTTATCGTTACGTATCAAAGAAAACGAAAACTACATTTTCGGCTTAGTTTAATATTTCATTCTACACAATGGTAATCGGTTCGAATCCCACGTTTAAATTTATTAGTAGCTCCGTCGAGGAATAAAATAAGCGTTGCATTGAAATCGTGTATGTCACTATATATAATACAAGAGTGTAAACAGAACTTAATTAAATTAATATATTTCTTCGCTTGTCCACCACTTGTGGAGTAACGCCCGAAATTAATAATATATCTCCAATCCAGGCATTATAAATTATTAATAAATCTTCGATTATTATATATCGTTGGATCAATCTCTTATCTACATACCAATATCCAATCCTAGAAATTTTGACATTTTTCTACGATAGATTATCCTTAGTTGGGTAATCCTAGCCCTCTCAATAGTTTCATTTTACGTGGAAAGTGTATTTAAACAAAATTTCTAATCTGTGTTCAAATTACAACCATCTTCAAAATTTCTTTTAAAATTGTTTTTATTACAAAATACTTATAAATCCCAAAATTTTGTTTTGGATAAAATATAATACAAAGTATACATAGTAAGAATTTTTTAATCAATATGCATAGGACTGTGAAATGGAATGCGATGATAGTGTTGTTTAAGTATTGTAGTTTGTTTGACTTAGACAACAAACAGCAATTGTAAATAATTGTGTATTAATATTTGTTTATTACATTAAGTTATAGTTGTTTAGTTATATTTAATCATATCGTCATTATTACTACAAAGAAAACAAACGCATCGAATACTATATTAAAAAAGTAGGAGAGGACTAGCTTGTCAAAAAAAAGAATATGAATATTGTTTAATTTTTTTTTAATGTCCCTTAAATAAAAACAAGTATTATTTACAAACAATCATTTCTTTCTTAGTTCAGCTAAAAAAGCAGGTTCACACTTTAGTTATTAAGTAATTTATCTTCTAGTGTCAGAGTGTCTGTGTCTGTCTGTCTGATGATTTAGGTAGTGTTTATTTAATATCAATCGGTTCATAAATAAAAAAGTTACAACCATTTAAATTATAAATTTAAGCAAAGCTTGTAATTTAAATGAGAACGTTATACGGTTAAAGAGAGTATTTATTTCCCAAAAGAATTAAATTCACTTACATGAGATAATAGCATGTTACACTAAATACAATTTTGTGAGTAGGTTACACTAAGCTAACAAATAAAATGCACGGTAGATATTGAATATGGTAAAATATACATGGAATAAGGACATTAGAGCAACTGGAAGAGTCAGCTACTCTTTACATATTTTTTACACATAATAAGCGACTATATATTAACATTTCCTAGTATTTAGTATTAATTAAGAGTTTAGTTTGTTTATTATATATATTTTTTAAATATTGTTCTTTTTTTATGTTTAAATAGCCTTATAAAGATTAATTGTGACTTTGCCTATGTAATATCATTCGGTAATTTATTATTTATGTAGGCATTTTCAAACACAACGGTTTTTTTTTCCGTAATTTGTTCGTGGCTTGTAAAGTTTTATATCGTTCGCATTCCTTAATCAATTTGTTTTGACATTTTGTTTTCTTTGTAAATATAATATTCGTATGTATATTTTTGGTAGGGGCTAGGAAATCATATTTGAATAATATTTTTATTAATTTGTTCTGTACTATTTGCAAAGCCTCTAAGCTGGTTTTTGAAGCTGAGCCCCACTCTTCGATCAGACATATTTTATAATTATTATATAATATTCTATAATTATAATAATGTGTAAATCCTGGGATTTGATAGCGTATAGCCTCTTCTTCGCTTTTTAGCCAAGTTTCCGTTATACTAATTATGTCAAGATCATCATTAAAAGAACAAATTACACATTTCAATTCATCAAATTTTCCCTTCTTGACCATGCTGCGCATATTAGCGTATAGAAACTTCAATGGTTTCTTAGATTTAGTTAGTTTATCATATTTATCAACTAGTTCATATGTAGTGGTATCAGTTGTTATAATGTTGTTATTCGCAGTGTTGGGTGATTTAATTAGTTTTTTAGCTATTATTTTTGGTAAGTTTTCTAATATTTTATTCTAAAGTTCTCTTCTCCCATATCGGTGGGTAATTTTAAAGGTTTCAGGAAATTCTTGAAGTGGATCACAGCAAAAAGTTTGGTTGGGAATCGCTACGAGCAGAGCCACTTCTAGTAGGTGATCTTAGTATGTTCATTGTAGATCTGTGGTAGTTACTGGCGCGTGGATTAGGCAAATAGTTTCTCTCAGATCGTTGCGAGCCTATCTCTTTTTCTCGAGGTGGTGAAGAGCGGTTACCTTGTAGTCGTCACGTGAATACTTCTAACGAAATTGCTCTTTTAGAAGCACAACGATATTTGAAGCACTATATGTCTAATTTCAATGTCCCTACACTTCAATCTATCATGCAGGTGTAAGGAAGTTCGTGGCTTTACACAGTTAACCCTTTTTGAGGCAGAAGCGATATATTTACCACCAACAAAACCTTTGTTTATCTTTTTATGTAAGTTATCAAAGGAGTCCTAATTTGTTGCACTGGCAACTAAGGTCTGGTTTTATAAAAAAAAAATGACGTTTGTGTGACATATTTTTTCTTGGCGCCACTAGCTGTCAAAAATTGCGGTAATTTTGAAAGAAAATTTGTTACTCCGTGAATCTTCATATTTTTTATTTGAAAAGAGGTAAGAAACTGTTTTTTTATTATGTATTTATGTTTATTCTACAAGTTGTTTGCTATACCTTACAAGTTACTATCGTATGTACTATGTATGTGAGAAGACTTTTTACTCGTTGGGAAAAATATTTCCGCTGCCCGTGGCGTGTTATGTACATTTGTTGAACTAGTTCCTTCTTTTCTCAGATTTTCATGAAAAATGGCGCGCTATTTGAATGAAAATGATATTGAGCAGATGTTGGACATGCCCGATGATGGCTCAGAAGACGGATTTGAGTCTGATGAAGCAGAAGAGCTCAACGTGAATACAATAAAACGGTTACTTGAAGCACCTGATGATTCAAGTGACATTTTACAAAATTCTCCCACTCATTTGAATTCTACCCCTAACAGTTGTTCCGAGTCAGGTACATCTACAATAGCACTATGTTCACAATTAGATAACTCGCAGCCAGAAGAGCCTTTGATAGTACAGTCATCATCACCCTTAGAACAAGAATTGACTGATGAATCTGAATATGAAGATGAGTCATGGGGGAAGGTTTTCTGAGCGTCCAGGCCAGATCCCGATGAATTTTATAACGTGACAATAAAACCTCGGTATTTATTGAATAGGAGAGCACGTCCAGTAGCGCATTTCAAAAAGTTTTTTAGTGATGAAGTCTTCGATTTGATTGTTACTTGTTTGCGGAGCAGCAAAATATAAAAAATTGGCAGCCTGTTGACACACAGGAAATTAGTACATTTTTAGGGAGTCTCATTATAATGGGTTATCATATTCTTCCACATATCGATTTATAATGGTCATCGGATCCTTGATTTCGTGTGAATGAAATAGCTGAAGTTATGACAGTAAAACGCTTCAAGAAAATTTTAGAGACTTTGCATTTGAACGATAATAGTCAACAACCAAGTAGAGAAGATGTAAATTTTGATAAATTGTGTAAAATTCGTCCTCTTATATCTTTACTTAGTCAATCACTTCAAAACAATGCCTTCAATTCCTCTTCCCAAAGTATCGATGAGAGCATGATACTATTCAAAGGAAGGTCCAGTTTGATGCAGTACATGCCGCTAAAGCCCATTAAAAGGGGCTATAAAGTGTGGTGCTGTTGTGATAGTAGCACAGGGTACTTGTATAACTATGAAATTTATACAGGTAAAACAGGACAAGGTACAGAAGAGGGTCTAGGGGCTAATATCGTAAAGAAATTGTCAAGTAAATTAGCACAAGAAGATTTCAAGTCTCATGTTACATTCGATAACTTTTTTTGCGATTTTTCTCTCATGCAGTACTTGTATGAAAAAAATATTTATGCCACTGGAACAGTAAGAAGAAATAGAGCAATTTTACCTAACATAATAAAAAATAACACAAAAAGAAACGGCAGTAACAAAAGCCTAAAGTTGAAAAAATGTGAATTCAAGGGGAGAACTAAACAAGATGTAGCATTTACTGTGTGGCAAGATACTAAAGAGGTTTTATTGTTGACAACTGCATTTCATCCTAAAGTGGAAGTAACAACTGTACAAAGAACGCAAAAAAATGGTACCAGGGAAGCTGTAAGTTGTTCTATGGTTGTGAAAGAATACACCAAAAGAATGGGCGGTGTCGACCGTTTTGACCAAGTGAAGGGGACGTATGCTGTCGGAAGGAGAAGTAAACGCTGGTGGTTGCGGATATTTTACTTCTTGGTGGACGCAAGTTTGACAAACTCTTTCATTTTATATTCCCTAACGTCGAGAGTAGAAAAGCTTACCAACTTAGAATTTCGGGTGGCTGTTGCCAGAGGATTGATTGGTAGCTATAGCAGCAGAAAAAGAAGATCATCTTGCCTACATATATCTGCAAGAAATCACAATTTTTTTTTAATGTTCTTATTCGTAATTTTAGACGCAATCTACTCTCCGCGGCCACAAATTAACACATTCTGAAGAACGTACGTACATGTGTTCAGACTGCGGCGATACTTTCAAGCAACGGCCGGCTCTATACACTCATTGTAAACTAGTTCATAGAAATGAGAAAAATAAATAAAAATATATTTTATACCACAGTTGAATAATTGTAGGCTGAATAATTTTGTTGTTGAGCCTGGAGAAATTGAAAAATGACGATAATATACAGTTAAGTTAGGTAATTGAAAAACATTTTTAGAAACCGTATAAACATTTGAATTTGATTCGAACCCGTGCCCATTGGTAAGTTTAATATTTATATTTCGTATCGTTCAAAATTTTGATACGTTTTCTAAAATTGTTTTTATTAGGCTGTAATAATTTGTAATAAATTTGTGCATATGTCTACTGCTCTTCTTAATCGTACACTCCTGTCAAAGTAATCGTGGCCACGAAGTGTCCATTTGTCAGCGAGATTGCGAGATTTCTCCGTCTGTTTCTATCTTCAGTAATGCGTGTGCAGTCGTTAATGGAACAGTGCCAGGATTTTCTCAGGTCTGTCCATCTTGTTTGCATTAGCATTTGCACAATCGACATAAGTCTTTGATGCCGAGCTCTTTCAAGATGGAGACGTTTGTATGACGTGCAGTCCATTTAATTCTTAACAAGCGGCTCCAGTACCACAGTTCTTGCTAGATCGTCCATGATTCAGCTCCGTAAAGTCAAACAGGAAATACTAGGCATCTTGTTAATCTAACCTTGGTGTTTCTGGTTAAACGGCGAGGAGGGTTTTGGTTGTGCTCTTCCACGTCGAACAGCCGGCTTGGAAAAAGTAGTCAGTGTTCGTTTTTATATCATTTGCGTTTTCCGTAAGACAATTAACATAATAGGCCTAAATGAATGAATGAATGAAAGATATGATGTCTGATTGATGATAATAAAACTAATTGTAAACGTCAAGTCATAAAAGATGAGAGAGAAGTGCATAAAATACTTTATAATGTGAAGAATACATAAAAAATCCGCCGACTCTGCCGTATCCAAACCCTCAAGGCCGCAACATCGGCGCCCAAAGTGACCCCCCAGCATAACGAAACTCCGAACAAACTACAAAACATTCCGGAGTTCGTGGTAACCCATCCCGACACGGAGCCATGTGCGTCTGACTCGGACGTAGAGACGTCGTCCGTGGGATCCACCGCCTCGAGTTCGGCCAGGCGTGTTAGCCTGCTTTACGCGACACCGCGTAGAGGTACCGTAGTGGAGATGGACATGGTTACGGGGGTGGCAAACACCCTCTCGCACAAAGGTCAGGAGGCGTTAGATTCGGCCACAAATATGAAGAGGGAGGCCAAGGCGACCGCACATGAGAGCCTGCAAGGGCTTTACGAAACTGTGCTGTCCCTCTCTGACTCGCGAAACCGGCACAGGTGCAACCTCGAAAAGGAACGCTCCCGACATGCCCAAGAATTGGTGCATGTGGGACGAGCTAGTAACAAGCAAATAGAGCATCTCAACACCACCGTGACCGCCGAGTTGCACAGTGCCAGGTTGGAGATACTCTGAATGAGGCCCAGGCCGTGAGAAGCTGGCTGGGCTACGAGACAGAAGAGCCCTTCAGAAGAGAGATAAAGCAGATCAGAGGCCCACACCACCATGGCGAAGGCAATACGGGAGATGATGGAGTCCCGAAAAGAGCACAGTGTCGAGACGGGAACCATCCAGCGATTGGAAGGCGCTGGAAAAACTAATGACAACATTAGACAGCAAACTAAGAAATCTACGCAACCGTCTCGACGCTCAGAGAAGGGAAATCGAACACCTTAATTCCCGTGTCTCCGAGACGATCACCGCATCGGAGCAACAACCGCCTGTCCAAGCCATGACGGCCGACGACAGCGTAGCCGTGGAGCTGCGGGTCCTCAAAGAAGCGGCCGAAAAATTTACAGAGTCCATAAGAAAGTACGGGGAGTCCTTAGCTGCCTCGCCAATGAAGAAATAGCGGATTATGCAAAATCGCAGAAGCGCCATCTTCTTCAGGGGATAGCCGAGGCGGATATGAGGATCAGGGTCCGTTACCGAAAACGAGCCCCGAACCCGCACGAATGCCATCCCGTTTTGCAAGTTTCTCCGACGATTTGGAAACGGTTGACGGAAGCCGAGAAGATATACGACCAATCCCCACTAGTGCAGTGTGCCAAGTGTCTCGGCTTCGGGCATACGAAGACCCTCTGCAGAGCCGAAAAAGATGCATGCAGCTACTGCGGAGATGAGCACACGGGGAAAGACTGCCCCAAACGCGAAAAGCTAGAAGCCCCTAAATGTGTCAACTGCACCAGGTCGAAGAGGGCCACCGCAGAACTGGCTCATACAGCCTACAGTGCAGAGTGCCCGGGGAGACTAAAATGGGATGGCATAGCACGCTTGAGGGTCCAGTATTGCTGAGGGCTCCACAATGCACAATACACCGGTCGCACTCGAAGGATGCAGTAGAAGTGTGAGCGAACTCAGGTTTATACAAATAAACCTGCAACGCTCGAAGCTAGCGACAGCAGAACTGTAGAAAACGGCATTAGAGAAAAGGATCTCAGTCGCACTTGTCTAAGAACCTTACGTAGGCAGGACAGGTGTGCTGAAACACCAACCTGGCACGACCACCATCCAGTGCACTCTTAATCGCCAGAAGCCGGTCAAAGCAGCCATCGTTATATTCGGGGATGGTCTGGAAGTAATTGACGATTCACGTCACTGAGAACGTGGCTGCTATTCACCTTAAGGCCGGTCAGCTGTCGCTGGGAATACTTTCTGTGTACTTCGAAGGCGACTAGGACATGACTCCCTGCCTTTTCTCTATAAAGGCCGCCGCCATGTAAATTCCATCGAAAAACCTAATTGTGGCAGGAGACGTGAACGCATGGAGCCACTGGTGGGGCAGCAGCTCCGAAAATCACCGAGGAGCAGAGTATCACCAGAGAACTGGAGAGGGCAGAGTATCATCAGAGAACTGGAGAGAGGACAGAAATCTCATAACATCGGACCATAACGCAATCACTTTTTCGCTGCGTCTTGAGAAGGCTTTGGAACCCCTAAAGCCCATCTCAACACGCAAATACAACACTAAGAAAGCAAAATGGTTAGATTTCGCCACTAACTTCAAGGCCGTACTAGCCGAGCACAGCATAACCAAGGACAACATCCTAAAGTTCTCGAAGCCGGAGGAAATCGATGAGATGTTGACCACCTACACATCCATCATCCACGGAGCATGTAAAAATGCGATACCAAAAGCGAAAGCGTGGAAAGGAAATCCTAAGCTGTTATGGTGGTCCGCCACCTTAAACAAACTACATGCGGAAGTGCTTACGAAAAAACACCGAATCAGAAATGCTGCATCAGAGCGAAGGCAGTTCACTGGCAAAGGAAACCTACCAACTGAGAGCTACCGAGGCAGCCACCCAGAGCTGGAAGAACCTGCCTGCTTTTGAGAGAGTTTTGAAAATGTACCAGCCGTTAAAGAACTATTTTTTGAACATTGAAAAATGTCCTAAGTCAATAAAAGACTTTTTTGAAGATCCTACATCTGAATTATGGCTTTATTTTTTACACGCTCAGTCACAAAGTTTTGACCAAGCTGTTTTGAAGGTTGAAGGTCAAACTGTATCGGCAATTGTCACTGCAAAAGAAATCAATCAACTTATTCAGAATTTGATTCAGAAAAAAACCAAAAAGTTATTTAATTTTTATTGTTAACCTTCCCACTGGGGTATATTAGTATATATATATATTAAATTTATAATATTAGTAGTATGTATGGACCATACATATATACATAGATATATCTATGGTCCTATGGACGTCCCGTTTTGAGTTAACAAAAAAATGTTCAGTTTACTCATGGTGCACACTGCCAGCTTCACTAACAAGTTATACAGAATATTGTTGTATATGTATGTGCACACTGCCAAGCTGATTAACTGTTCATATGCTTATGCATATTTAGCTTATTTTCTGTTGGTTATAGGTACAATTCTGTTTTCAAGAGTTTCAAGAGCTAGCAAAATACTTGCGATGGTGCCAAAACACCTTTTTTTTTTTTTCGATTGTGTAGTTTGTTGTTGGCCATAGTGGCCTCTACAGCGTCACGCGGGCTTTGATAGCCAAAACACCATCAATCATCAAATGATGAAGAAAGTTTAGATTCTAGTAATGAGGTCGAGAATTTTAACTTTCAAAAACGTGACGGCACTGCATCGTCACCTGCACCGTCGCTTCCTTCCTCTCTTGAAAATCTTCACATTCTTTCTGACGATGATTACAATCTCAGTATGCCCCAAATTACTGCTAACTGCCCTCCAATATCAATGAAACCAAAACTTTCATTGGATTCTTCCACTGAAGATTCTCTTCACTCGATTATACCTCCTTTACCAGTCACCACAGTATGTTTTGTTGTAAATAAAAGTCCGAAATTTAACCGAATAGTACCTGAAACACCCCAGCAATTGTAGCAGCCTCAACATCACCATCGAATATAAAGAATACACGATCAAAACAGCCAAGGCTAGCTATTAGACGAACTGCGCCCATACAAAAAAAGCAAATGAATTTCAACTAGGAAAATATAAAATTTAAACATAATGCCGAAATATACGATAAACAGTTACCAGTAGACAACATCAAATCACCTCTAGAATATTTTTGTTATTTCTTTGATGATGACATCATTGATATGATTCCACAGCAAAGTAATTTATATTCAAGTCAAGCAATTGGTCGCTCTCTTAATTTTTCCAAACTCCAATCTATCACAGATATTATCGCAGTTAATTTGATCATGGGAATCGTAAGTATACTGATTTGATGATTGATACGTAAATATACTGACTATTGGCCGGCCTATAGTGACTATTGGTCCCAAGAATTTAGATTGGCACAAATAGGTGATGCCACTGCCACTCAAAAAATTTCAGCAGATACGACGGTACATTCACTTTAACGATAACTTACTTGATGACGGTGACCGATATTATATAGTTAGGCACCTCATTGAAAAAGTTCGTGCCAATTTTTTGAAAGTACCTCATGAAACAAGGTTTAGTATCGATAAAATGATGGTGCCATATAAAGGCAAAAAAGCCGGTAATCGAAAAAGTATGTATATAAAAAGCAAGCCTCACAAACGGGGGTACAAGGTATTTGTTAGTTTTACGTACTGCGATATGATATTATGGGAATATTTTCTGTAGGAACAATCAGATCGAATCGACTACGTGGTGCAGAACAGAAACAGTTGGTGGTGTCGACCTTGCAGATAAGTTAGTGGCTTTGTACAGAACGGAGATGAAAAGCCACCGATGGTACTTACCATATTTTCCCAAATTTATACAAGGGCTTTACATTCTGGGCGACAGCAACCATTTGAATGTAAATTCAATTCAAAAATTGTGATTCTCTACCACCAGCACCAAAAAAAATAATATGAACATCCAGTAGCCTAAAGCCAACTCCTGACGTAAAATATGATGGATACAATCATTTCCCTAATTTTGGGCTCAAAGGACGTTGCAAGCTGTGCATCCAAGGCGAAACGACTTTTGTGCTGCTGTGCATGAAGTGTGGTATGAGGCTTTGTCTATTCCCTGATCGAAACTGTTTTTTTAAATTCCATTATATAAATTTCCAAAATTTATGTGATTTTGTTTTATTTCATTTGCAATAGAAGGTTCAACCAAATAGTACAGACTACTGATAATAAACGTTATTTAACTCTTTATTAGGCGCATGGGGTCAGGGCCACTTGAAATTAAAAAGATAATGGCTTACAGTCTTCAGAGCGTACTAACGCTCTTTCTAGCTTCCTCACTCCCCGCGGGCTACGCAAATTAGTCGCATCCAGAACATTAACATTAACATGCGCACGCATCGCTGTCCTTTAGAGAGCTGACCCTATGCGCCCAGTTTCGTTCCATTTTTTGGTGAAGGTAAGTTTTTACTTATGTGATTTTTTTTTGTGTTTATATTAGTGTATTGTTTACTATTTATCTTTGTAAGTGTGTATTTTGATACGGTATGATTTCTTTATGTATTTTTAAATTTCTTTTCTATCCTTTTTCTTTTTTTTTAGTTTTGTTTTAAATTGAAATGCCTAACGACAAACAATTATTGCAATGGCTGGATGAAGTGCAAGATGTTGCTAGATCGGGTTCCGAAGGCGAAACTTTTAAACGATGCTGTCATTGATAGTGCTCATAATACAGAAAGCGAAATTGAGGAGTCTGGACATATCCAAGACATCCTTGTATCAACGGAAGGTAATTATTTTTTATCTCGACATACTCAGAGAAATGGCCCGAAAGTGAAATGTTGTAAAGTACCACCATCGAACGCAGTAAGGACCCGAGCACAAAATATTATTTTACATTTACCTGGAGTCAAACAGTATGCAAGAAACGCCAAATCTTCCCGTAAATGCTTCCAATTATTCTTTGACAGTGAAGTTCTTGAACTTTTGATCACAAATACCAATTTATATATTGATAAAATAAAGGAAAAGTTCAAGAGATCGTGATGCACTTCCTGATGATACGGAAATTAATGCATTTTTGGGCTTACTGATTATGGCTGGAGTCCTGAAAGGATCGCACTTGAATTTTATTGACTTATGGACACAATCAGATGGATGGATGGATGGATGGATCAGGTGTAGGCAATGACTTATAAGCGTTTTCTATTTTTGTTGAGATGTCTGACGTATTATCAAACCGCAGACATCCCGCAGATATCTCGAGAGGAAAGACTAAAAATTGATAATTTGGCAGCTATAAGATATTTATGTCAAAAGCTTGAGAGTCAGTTTTTAGATGGTTATAGCCCTGGCGAGAATCTAGCTATTGATTGATGAACAGTTGGTTGGATTTCGTGGTCGTTTTGGAGGGAAGGTTTACATGCCTTATAAACCAAACAAGTATGGAATAAAAGTCCAAGCCATGGTTGATTCGGAAACATATTACTTGTGCAAGTTTGAAGTTTATGCTGGAAAACAACCAGATATATTCTATCTAATTCTCAGATGAGATTGTAAAACGTTTAATTGAACCAATAAAACGCAGCGGTTTGAAACATAACAACTGACAACGGTACACAAGTACAGAAACTGGCTAGAGGTTGCCTTGCTTTGAATATAAATTAACTATTATTGGGACATTCAATAAAGGAAGCCTATTCCAACAGAATTTTTGCAAACGAAATAGACCAGTATATATAAATAGTATGTCTATGATATAGTTCAGTTTTTCATAATCCACATATGACTAGTCTCATATGTTCCTAAGCCAAAGAAAGCTGTTGTTTTACTTTCCACCATGCACAATGATAACGCCATTGAAGAAACAACAGCCAGCGCTCAGAAACCAGAAATAATTACTTATTACAATAGTACCAAAGGTGGTGTGGATTGTAATGCCCAACTGCAGCAATTATAATGTTGGAAGAAGAACAAAAAGATGGCCACTGGCTGTATTTTTTCATCTTATAAACATATCTGGCATCAACGCATTTGTCATACACAAAGAAAATAGCTGCGACACTTGTGGAAGATCACCAAAAACGTCGCATACAACTACGTGCTGTACCAGCGACAACAAAAAAACGGCTCCGTGAAGTTTATAATGTGAACAAGGCGGTTTATCAATCGACAGCTAAACGCGGGAGAGACCAGTGAAAAGTAACATTCCTTTGCAATGTGCTGGTATATACAAACTAGATTGTGACTGTGGCTTATCTTACATTGGTCAAACAAAAAGGAGCATCGGTATAAGGGTGAAGGACACATCTCCGATATCAAGAATGGGTGTGTATCGAAGTCAGCTGTGTGTGAGCATATAACTGATAAAACCAACCATTACATCAGGTTTGATAAACCTCATATTCTCGCTAGGGAAAACAGATATATCCCAAGGATGATCCGTGAGGCTATTGAATTACAAAAACACCCTAATTTCAATAGAGAAGACAGTTGGAAACTCTCTACCACCGGACCCAATACTGAAAACTTTGAAGTATCAATCCGATCACACCAGAGAGCAAGATACAGTCAGTCAAATAGCCTGTGAAAAAGAGAAAAAACAAATATGAAATGATTAAAACCATCATAGAAAAAATATTAATTGTTCCCGCCTTGACCCTACATATAAGTCAAATTTTACCTAAATAATGCCCTCTCTCTAATATAAAAATATATGGTGGGTGTTGGGTGGGCTAACTACAAAGTAAAGTGGGTAAAAACTGCTTTAGGTATGGACACACAAAAAATACATGTTACTGCTCATATGCTTCACTTGTAATTTCTGCCTGACTTGATGTAGAAACCATTTTAATAATGATGAAAATTGCCCTGCACATAGGATTTCATGACATGACACTCCTATGTCCAGGGAAATTTTATTCAATGGCTGGCAATTGGCTAGGCAATGATTGAGTAAAAATATGTTTTAAGAAAACATTTCTTTTGCTTGTCCATCTAAAAGTGTAGTGGCCAAGTTTCTACATATGCAAACCATAAACAGAGGATACAAGAGCACTTTTCTCTAGTTTCACCTTCTTAGTTTCACAATCATAAGTCAGTTACAGATTCACATTCCTGTAATATTTAATCTCAACTCACAACCTCATATACAAAAAAGGTCATTATGTTCATTTAGTTTAGGTAATGGCTGTGATCAACATTTGCATTCTCTGTTTTACTAATCGCCTATCTCCTATTAATAACAAACTATCTCTATCTACCGTATCTCAGGTCAAGAAGTGATAATAGTTTAATGTTTTTAACTGTTCATACAAGTTATTAAGGTGATTCATTTACCATGAAGGCTATAAAACTATGGAATTACATTCCATAAGATATTTTTCATTGTAAAACTCAAAATATATTTAAGTTATCTAATTATTCCCTTTTGTTGCAATAATATTATATATTGTATGTGTGTATGTTTATACTTTTTGGTTCATGCTGTCTTTATTTTAATGTTATGTCTCCTTATGTACAATAAAAGTGTATTTATTATTTAAATATATATTTATGTATATATAATTAAGAATTTATATGTATATATATTCAAATATTTATATGTTTAATATGTTACATTTACTGTATCATGTATTATTATTTATTTATTTACTTATGTATGTGATATCTAGATAGGTAAGTATAGAAATAGTTAATATTTTAATGTCTTTTAATTATTATTTTTTACTTGCACTAACCCGTATCAGTTAAGCATGGTCCTCTCACCATAGGTTGTCTCGTAGAGATTGCTACTAGTAATAAGACCGCCTTTGTACACTCTGTACTATTTGTAAAATCTTGAGTACTGTTCCTTGTATTGTCTTTGTGTGCAATAAAGTATTTCTATCTATCTATCTAATAATTATAATTTGCCGAACAACACAGCTGACAGGCCTTCATCTCATGGACTCAGAAAAACAGAAACGTGTTATTTTTTAATGATCCGATTTTGCAACGATAGGCGCAAAATAATCTGCCAGTGTCACATATTGTAGAGAAAACACCAATGAGATGAAATCATAAATTAAATTTTATAGTATGTAAATTTATATAGTATGTATGCAAATTTTACATATGTAGATTTTTTTTGAAATAAGCCATTAAATGACAACATGGACAATACAAATGCAAGCAGAGTTGCCATATTTCAATATGAATAAAATAAAAACAAATATTATTTTTTTTATAAATAATTATATAAATTGTATTTTTATGTCTGTATCAATTAATTTATTAAATACTATATTATGCCTGAAACTCAAAAAATATATAGTTAATAATAAACAATTTAATGGAATGTCTAATAGTTACTGCAAGTTATGGCGTGATAAATTAAAAATCGAATACTAACGATACTTTACGAGGACATCAGGGCTATCTTGGTTTTGTGGGCACAAAACATGTAGAAAAATATGAAAAATGCATAATGTAGAGGACACGAGGTTCTCTCTATTTTTCCTGTTGTGCGCAAGAAAGCGTAGAGTTACATTTTATTTTGAAATTAAAAAAAACATTTTCTGACTTTTTTATTTACCACGGTGCACGTTATAATATGAGTATGTAAATAAAAAAATTACCACGTCAATCAGATGGAACCTAGTGTCGAGAGACTCTGTTTGCCACTTTCTGCCCGAATTTAACACATTGCATACAGACTGGGAATCAAACTCGCAACCAATCGGTCAATTAATTGACATATTGCCTGTATGTGCATGACCTCTGTGTCTATGTATGTATATGCAATGTATTTAAAGCAAAATATTTCTTACTTAGTACTTAATGCAATAAACTTATTAGTCTAATGTGCATTCAGTGTTATAGATTAAGATAATTATAAATCATTTCCTAAAAAATTTATACATACTCATATTATTTTTGTTTGAATATATAATGAGAAACATTACAAATATTGAATGATTTAAATTTATATTTAAATATCACCATTACCTGCCTTAATAAACTTAGAAACGCTTACTTCTCTATAATATTAGTAAAGATATTTTAATAATCTTTACATAGTATAAAACAAAGTCACCCCTGCTATCTGTACGGTTAGATCTTTCAAAATACATAACGATTTTTTTTCTTTTTTTTTTCGATTTCTTTTACTTTTCGCTCGCTGGTTATCAATGTATTTTTTTTTTAATAATCACAGCATCTATATTAAACTTATCATATTGTTGTTTAATGGACCATGTGGCAACACTTTACAGCTTGCATCGCAATTTGCAACTGAAGTAATAAATTAATAATACTAATTATTAACGTTTGTGACTTTTTGAGATTATAGTATTAAATCACGTTAAGCACATTTGTGTTATAAATTATGATGCTTTATAATTTAAAATTACTTATTATTAAATATAAAACATACTAATAAACAGATAACACACAAGTATTATGTTTAATAAACCGTTTAGAATATGGCTGTAAGTAGCAATAATGTGCATTAAAGTTCGTGATGGAAATAGGTAAGCGCAGTAAGACTATCTAGCAAGGAGTACTACGTTCTTAATCAAATATAAAAATTTGAGGCCTTACTATTTGGCCACATCTATTTGTATAAAAATAATAACCTGTGATCGTTACCAGTTAACCTAAAATTAGAATATATATATACTAGATTCATGATGAAGTTTATAACTTTTTTATATATTAGAGGCTATCATGGTGAAGTGGGATGGTGTCTAACATGATTAAAAGTGGGTTCAATTACCACTTGGCAGAGTGATTATACTAAAATTATTTTCATATCTCTGCTCTACATACAGGAGTACATACTATAAAATTTAAATTTACATACTATAAAATTTAAATTTACATACTATGCACCAATTTATGGATTTCCATCTCATTGGTGTTTTCACAATGTGACACTGGCAGATTATTTTGCGCCTATCGTTGCAAAATCGGAGCATTAAAAAATAACACGTTTCTTGCTTTTCTTCTGAGTCTCACCAGATGAAACGAATTGAGGATGATGACGAAGCATTTAGCGTGAAGGCCTGTCAGCTGCATGGTTCGGCAAATTATAATTCTTCTATTAGGATAGATAGATAGAACACTTATTGCACACAAAGACAATACAAGGAACAGCATCAAGATTTATTAAATAGTACAGAGGTACAAAGGCGGTCTTATTACTAGGTAGCTAACTTTACGAAGACAACCTATGGTGAGAGGACCATGCTTAACTGATAATGGTTAGTGCAAGTAAAAATAATAATTAAAAGACATTAAAATATTAACTATTTATACTTACCTATCTAGATATCACATACATAAGTAAATAAATAAATAATAATACATGATACAGTAAATGTAACATATTAAACATATAAATATTTGAATATATATATATAAATTTCACTTATATATACATAAATATATATTTAAATAATAAATACACTTGTATTGGTTTTTTTTTTTTTTTTTTTTTTTTTTTTTTTTTTTTTTTTTTTTTTTTTTTTTTTTTTTTTTTTTTTTTTTTTTTTTTTTTTTTTTTTTTTTTTTTTTTTTTTTTTTTTTTTTTTTTTTTTTTTTTTTTTTTTTTTTTTTTTTTTTTTTTTTTTTTTTTTTTTTTTTTTTTTTTTTTTTTTTTTTTTTTTTTTTTTTTTTTTTTTTTTTTTTTTTTTTTTTTTTTTTTTTTTTTTTTTTTTTTTTTTTTTTTTTTTTTTAAGCTACATTAAGTTAAAAACATTGGGAACCATATCACTTCTTGACCTGAGATACGGTGTGACAGAGATAGCTTCTGAATATTATTGACAGGCGATTAAACAGAGAAGGCAAATGTTGATCACAGCCATTACCTAAACTAAAATGAACATAATGACCTTTTTTGTATATGAGGCTGTGGTTAGATTGAATATTACAGGAATGAATCTGTAACCTTCTGACTTGAAGATTGGGGAAACTGCTAAAGGGTGAAACTAGAGAAAAGTGCTTTAACCCTCAGTTGGTCATGTAGTAGAAACTTCTAATACTCACACACTTAGATATTTCAGTAAGCAAAAGAAATGTTTTCTTCTTAAAACATATTTTTACTCATTGTAATCATTGCCTAGCCAATTGTCATATTGAATAGGTATTTCTCCACATAGGAGGTCATGTCACAAATCCTATGTGCAGGGCAATTTTCGACATATTTAAATGGTTTCTACATCAAGTCAGTAAAAGAAATTACAAGTGAAGCATATGAGCAGTAACATGTATTCTTTGTGTGTCCATACCTAAAGCAGTTTTTACCCACTTTACTTTGTAGTTAGCCCACCTCCAACACCCAACTGTTATTTTTATAGTTAGAGAGAGGTGGGGCATATTAGTAAAATTTGACTTATATGTAGGTCATGTTAAGGAAATTCAGTCTCTAATATTCTTTTTCTATATGATGGTTTTAATCATTTCATTTGTTTTTCTTTTCACAGGCTATTTGATCAGACTGTATCTTGCTCTCCCCTTGGTGATCGACTTGATACTTCAAAGTTTTCAGTATTGGGTCCGTGTGTAGTATTTCCAACCAGTTTTCTATTGAAATTAGGTGTTTGTAATCCAATAGCCCCATTGACTCCATCCTTGGGATATATCTGTTTTCCCTAGCGAGAATATGAGGCTTACACTGTCAAACCCGATGTAATGGTTGGTTTTATCAGCGTATGCTCAATATCAATGTAGCTGACTTTGATAATAATTCCATTCTTGATATCGGAAGATGTGTCCTTCTCACCCTTATACCGATGCTCCTTTTTGTTTGACCACTAATGTAAGAGGTAAGCGCCACAGTCGTACAATCTAGTTTGTATATACCAGCACATTGCAAAGGAATGTTACTTTCACTGGTCTCCAAGAACTGGCTCAGTTTTTTAGGCTAAACCGCGTGGTTTTTTACGGCTGGTTAATAACTCCGCCAATTCTTCTACGAAGACGATGTTTTTGGTGTCCTTTGGCCGCTCTCGTAGCAGCAGCTTCTTGGTTTCAAACTAGACTGTGGCTTTTGGTGTTGTAGTCTTTTTCTCCTGGTAAAGTCTGGACTCTGTAGCTCCAAGGTCGTGGCAGATAGAGGGCAAACGATAATCCCAGCGAGTCACACGCTAATGTGCCTAATTAACCGAAAACTGTGGCGCTTGGCTCAAATTTGCAATTTTAACAATTTTTTTTGTACGAGCCGATGTTTATTTCTCAAAGTTTAGACGTGTACTCGACTGTTACCCGGTACTCTTCCGGGTGTGAAGTCAGCAAGCAGAAGGTCCAGTAAGGAGGTTTTGTGATTTTCCACATCTGGGAGTCGAGTAGGCGAATAAACATTTTGTTGACACTTTTTTGTCGTCCTTATAGTTTTCACTGAAGCTTTCCTTAAGATATTGCCAATCCTGTCTGTAACTCCCTTCACATATGGTAGTAGTGCTGGTTGTCTCTCCACTGGAAGCGGCTACCTAAGTACCTTTTTCTTTGGCTTGTTTTTATAGATTGTAAGAGTACAATTATCCGTAGTAAAAATTTTCGATGAAAATCTTGCCATGTCATCTTTCTTTTCCTTTGCAATTAGTGGTAACTCCTTTTTATATGACCGAATGATTCCAACTAGTGTAGTTTTTTTTGCTAGGAGTTGTATTTGCCAGGAACTCGACGTATGCGTTGATCGCATGTTCACGTGGGCTTTTTGCTGGTCTGATCTCGGGTGGTAGGATATTGCCTCGTCTATGTCCCAGCAGGCCGCCGCGGTATCCTTCTTGATCCTTTGGTTCCGGGTGTCGAAGAAGGCTTTTACCGCACTCTCTTGCCTACTGGTTTGACCTAACTCTGGACTATGATGGTCTGGAGGAGTGGTTTTCCATGGAGCGACCGTTTTCAGGATGACTTTCGCTAGTACCACCGATCCTGAGTCTACAACACTGGGACTGTGTGCTAGAGGTGTAGGTGGTGGTTGGAGTCCACAAGTCTGGGTATTACGGGATCCGCTCGGTAGTGGTTCCATGGAGGTGGGCCCTTTGGGTGGGGGAGGTAGATGGTTTTTGGATTTTAAGAAACTTAAATCCTTCCTTTTGTCCTCGTAGACAATGATACGGTGGTTGTGGGAGGCCCTGAGGCAACCATAGTGTTCGGTATGCCGCCTCTATAGAGCCCTACCCTCATTGCGTCTACGCTGATTACCCTAGGGGCTCCTCCAGTGTCGCACTCGCATACTCTTTGGAGCAACGAGTTTACCTGCGCAAAGGGCGACACTTCTCCCCACTCG
>JAOYRR010000660.1:0-28540 GCA_038994665.1 Podotricha telesiphe
GGGAAAATCTTAGGCTCACCGATATGCTAATGGTAATGTGTTAGATGCTTTTTGGATGGCTGAAATCTTGGGAATTCGAGTCACTGACATGCGTTATAGCAGTATATTTGTAACTATACAGGTGACGTATTTTTCGATAGTGCTGTGTGTATTAAAGTTAAACTTTAATACTATTGTTTTACTTATATTTAAGTTTCAAAAAGCTTTTGTTGGATTAAACCAATTATACTATGAAAGTATGTATCAATACTGATTTTTTTTTCTAATAAAAAGTATAGTACATTGTGAGAGCTAAACATATTAAAGAAAAGATAAATAATCATTTCCACTAAGCTTTTATTTCAGCATTTATATAGTTTCTACTCACTATTTACAAATTTTGACATAACAAATTTACTATTAAAATAGTTATACCAATAACATATTGCCTCTCCGAGTCCAACAGTAAGCAGGTATTAGTTTATAAATAACATATTTATTATCTACAAAAGATGTCACAAACTTAACCTCGAAAAATCTTTCTTGATTCTTTCACATCAGCCGAACTTTTTCAGCGATAACTAAGGCTGAAATAATTGTAGTACCAATATAAGCTGAGCTTTGTTGCGATACAATACGAGTGCTCCCATGACTTTCATTAAAATGGGTTTTACGGCTTTGTTTGCTCCGATAAGGGCGTAATTGAGAAAGTGACTGATGAACGTAAGATTTGCATAATGATTCTGGAGTGTTAAATGTGTAGAAGGCACAGCTTCTGTAATGTACATATTTGTTTTGCAATTGACTTAAGCATTTAGATGCCCTTATCTCACAACGCAAGTTTAAAGTGATAAGAACCAAATATAAATTGCATACTGCCTCTTATATAGATAACAGTGGACTTTTTTTCATCGTTACAACATTTTCTCTAGCAATTAATCTATACATATAATAAAACTGTGACTGATCACTGTCTGTACTAGTACATGTTTAGAAAACGTATAAAAATTTGAACGCAGCGGGATTTGAACCCGCGCCTCTTGAAAAACGTTTAAATTTCAAGTTTTTATACTTCTAAATACATGTACATGAAAGATATATAAAAAATATATATTTGGAGCATTTTATCAATGTAATGGAATTCAAAACAATGATGTTCCTTTTTCTGTTTGTCTGTGCGTTTGTGTATGCTATTCTCAGAAAAATCTAGACCGATTCAAATGCAATTTTAATTATTGTATTCTGGTAAGCTCCTATTAACATTCAATGTTTGTTTAATTTCAATCGATTCGTAAACAAAAAAGATAAAACCATTAAAATTACAAATTTAAGCAAAGTTTGAGATTTAAATAAGAGCGCGGACGTTTTAAAAAAGCGAAATAGTTTATTCATGTAGTGAGCGGTTCTCAAGTCGTTAATATGTTCATATCTAATCCTGTTATAATATAATGTTTTTTATAGTTGTCTAAGTAATATCATACTTATCGTGTTTCCACTACAGCCTTGCTGTCTATTACAAGACAAAAACACTTTGGTTTTTCAGCTTGACACTTAGAGTCAATAAATAGCGTTCTCCACTTTTCATCTGAGTTCGAGAAATTGCATCGTTGCTTGTGGCGGAGCATTTCGTGTTATCAGAGGAAATAAAAATCATTTAAATATAACCCGCAACCAATGCGTTTACTATCAAAGCTGGCTACTGTGTCACAGGAGCCTCTGATTAGTTGCTACGTTTTTAGTATATTTTTTTAATATATTTAGTTTTGTAAAACACAACACAGTACAAGACCTTAGAGGAGAATTACATTTTTCTTTACTCATTCAAGTATTTTACTAAATGAAGTTATATTTTAATGAACAAATTAAATAAATATAGCCAGATTTACAAGAAATAACTTATATAATAACTATATTTGACATGTTTATATTTTATATATAGTAAATACAAACACGAGAAACAAAGGGGGTTCACACGAGACACTCAACGTGCCGAAATACACTATGTGGGTGACAGACACGACTAAGACAGATTATCCTCAACATAACCACGTTTCATATGGAAACGGACTTATGAGATATTATTTAATTTCCATATAAATATAGCTTTTAATCGGAGTGAGATATCGTCGCACTTTAATAGCACAAGAGAAAGCGCGACGTTGAGTGCCTACCCTCAACACGAATTCGGGTGAAAAGTGGGGAATAGAGTGTATGGCTACCCTGCTTTGGAAAATAGCGTGAAGGTAAAAACACACTTTTAGTCCATTTTCCACTCGTTTAATGACATTTCATCCTACATAGCCGTGCCTAACTCAAACATTCCGGGAAAGTAAAATTACTTTTTATATGTAATAAATAAACTTACTGCCATCACGTGTACAAACAGATTTAGAAATGTGTAAAATACCTTCAGCCAATTTTTATTTCTCCAATGCCACATTATTAGGCATACTCATAACTCCATAACATCCGATTCTCTACAACAATGAGCACTGTGCTAATACAATTATTTGAAAAATATAAAAAAATATATGCCAGAAATAAAATTTAAATAAAAATAATATATATATATATATATATATATATATATATATATATATATATATATCCAAAATGTATTCAGGACAGATAATTTAAAAGTGGTTCTCCATAATTTGAAGCACCTCCTCGGCCGATTGGCGTCGACACGCGTGTCCTATCACACCATCTCGTCTTGGTACATACATAATATTCACCTCATTTTACTGATTATTAAATTATAAACCTTTCTTGTATAAAATAGGGACTATTTTACTTCGGCCTTTCTAAAGATAGTAAAGTATTTATATTTCTATTAACAATTTGTTCTGTGGCGTTTATGGATTGTTCGTTATAAATATTGGCAATTTTGATTATAGCGGATTCAAATCGTATGAAATTCGCTTGTGTTAAAATAACGTTTAATTATAACAGAGCGGCTGTAAACATAAGTTGTACTTTGTATTTAATAAAAAAATATATTGAAATTTTATCTATTATAACTAATAGCTTATAAATTTTATTTATTCTTTTTTATATTTAATCAAATATCTACATTTTGTAGGATACATAAAGGACTTGGTGATAAAACATTTAATTCCATACTTCATACATTTACGAGAAATTGCGCAATGGATAGCTAAATTCGACAATAAATAATTCGAACACTCAACTTTCGTGTTTATTCTGAGATGGACTAACTGTGTCATAGCTACTTTTTATCTTAATCTAGATTTCATAACTAAATTAGATAAAAGAGGGTTGCAATGTCAATTTACTTTATATTGTATGAAAATTAAACATATAATTTTTCTGTAAAAATACACCAGAAATGTTGTGACAATAAATAAAAATTCATTCAAATTTAAACTATAATTTAACCATTTGTGTACAGAACAATTTTCCAAGGAATACGAAATTATAACTATTAAAAAGCGAAACATGTTACACAAAGAGCACAAATTCAAACACATAGCAAAATTTCAAAAAGCTCACAAACCTCACAACTTGAACAAGAATGTTAAAGTCCAAGTACAAAAACGTCTCACACAAAAGCTTCGCAAAGCGAGCTTCTCTGACAAAGCACTAAAGAAAAATATCTAGGCAACAATCTTACTTCGAAAGTACGTGAAAATCCGTGCGACCAATTATTTTTTGCCCCTGGAAATTCGAGAATTACAAAATTGAAATCGTTTAGAGAGAGGTACCTACTCGTATTATAGAAAAAGCTGCCCGTCTTCAAAGGTGGTGTAACCCTTTGGGCAGGGAGAGGGTGGTACGCACTGTAATATAGAAAACTTGTGTTAGCCCAGTTCCGAGTCTTTGTAACATCATTTCGGCAGCCGTTATAGTTCAAACGAAATTACTACATACTTGATTCTTATTAAATATAATTTACTTATCAAATATTTAATATATTTATTAAAAATGGATGGATTAAGATACTATACTTTGCAATATTCAATTGCCATATAACAATAGCTAATAGTTGTATACAATAATATAGTATATATTCTGTATAAAAAGCTAACATAAATCAAAATATTTTAAATAAATATTTTTGTATCATACAATTATATAAGTTTCTTGAAATTGTAGACCTAATTACTTTGTTACCGAATGATATATTGAAATAAATGTCCTCGTGACAACATTTAAATAATTTTACATAGATATTTGACTAGTATTTAAATACATAAAGTTGTTCACAAATCAATAACTTTCAAATTTTAACTGATATTTAATACTTATTACCATTTTTTTATGTATAATTTACAGCAGCTTTCACCGTGTACAAGAGTGGTCAGAGACAACCTGGTGTGAGACAACCTTCCATTCTCCACTTTCCGCTCGAAATTGAGATTCTGTCATATCAGAGCGAGGAAATAAAAACAATTTAATCATGACCATTCTTTCGAATGGATTAGAACCCACAAGTAATTTAATTTACAGTTGGATGTTGTCCCACGATCTGCACCTGCACCACGATCGCCTCTATATAAAATATTATTTATAAAAATATAATAATAGAAATGTATCAAGACGCATCCGTCCGCTCACAGCTTTATAATTTAAGAAGAAGAAACAGGCCATAAGAAATAAATGTAAAGAAGGAGAAGAAACGTTCCGATCCCAAAAGGGTTAAAAAGGGGTGCGAAACACCCTACCTGTATACGCCTGTTAAATTTTATATTAAACAATTTCACTTATGGTTTGTCTGTTCGTTTATTTTTATTTCTATTTTATTGATTTTTACTTAAAATGTGATTTTTACAGTATATCATAAATTGTACACTATTGTATTTTTCCTTTTTTCTTATATAATTAAAGTGATAAAAAAAACAACTATATTTCAATCACAATATAAATATTTTTTACAGTATATAGAAATATCACAAATAACTTCTGAAAAAATAATAAAAAATAAAACAAATCCAAGTAAAAAAGTATAGCGTATCCTTTTATCAATGTGCGGGTTACAAGATTCTAAATGTGTTAGTGAATTTTTGCTTACGAAATAAATCGTAAGAAACATGTACTGTTTAGAAAAGCGCCCTTTGTTTCATTAGAGGGTTAGAATTTCTCAAATGGTTTTTACGACATACGTATCGATCGCTTTCCTGGAACACTTAAAAAAATATATTTATTATACAGCTTCACGCTTTTTCCCGCATAGCAGGGTAGTCAGATCTCTCTGACAATTGAATGAATGAATGACACTCCGTTCTCTACTTTTCACTCGAATTCGAGAGATTGCTTGTTTTGGTGGTTTTTCTTCACCAGAACAGGCAAAAAAATTTACGAAGTTTGTTGTTCCACTTCTCCATAATGGCTTATTAATTAATTTTTAACAGTATTATAGAGCTTGTAATTTATGTTTGAAATGCATATGTATATAAAGTATTGCTACAAAATTACACCTTATTTAAAGTACAATCATTACACAATATTTATTACTAGTATTAACACAATATAACCCATAATTTTTTTGTTTCGTATACTTTTTAGTTTCAGATTTTCATTATTCGTTTAAAATACAAAGCTATTAATACAGTAGTCTCGCTTTTTACCGCATAGCGGGGTAGTCAGAGAGAACCTAGTGTCCACACACTCCTTTCTCCACGTTTCGCCCGAAATCGAGACATTGTGTATTGTGTGGCAGAACTGAACGCTGCGGTTTGTCTTTGTTCATCAGGGCAGGGCAATAAAAACTACCATATTTGTTTCGTATACTCTTTATTTTCAAATTATCATTATTCTTTAAGTAAGATACAAATACAATAGTTTCATATTATTATTAGATATTACTTGAATTGCTCCTAAAATTAATAACAAAAATAAAAATAAAAAAATTACTTTGATTTATGTATTACAATTCACAAAGATATACAATACAATAACTTACTGAAACCAAGAACTGAAATGTAAAAAAATATTTGTAGGAGGCTTAATTTAGTGTTAACTTACGATACATATATTATAATAATATAGTTTGCGTGTAACTAAGAAGAAGGCCTACTACCTATGTAGGTAGTAGGCCTTCTTCTTAGTTACACATTTGACTGAGTGGTTGTGGTCGTCAGTTTAGTAGCTCTGCGTCGTGGTCTGTTACTTTAAATATGTTTTAAAATAATATATATATTTTAATTACACTAAAAATCTTTGTGGGACGCCAGCCTATGTCCAGCAGTGGGTGTCACGACTCGGTCTCTGATGATAACGATAGTAGGTGACAATTACTAGGTTAGAAATCTGATAGATATTTCGTTATTGCAATATGCACCCATTTTCGAAATATATTGAGATGTTCACTGTGTGATCTGTAAAAAAAATTACAAAGAAATGAGAAAAATAATTAAGATTCTTAACAAGTTCTTATTAATAACCAACATAATATATTACATACGTTTAAGGTACACTTACAAAAAAATATTTTCAAAAGTAATTTAAAATGATGAATTTTGTTCTGTACTTTTAAGATAATTTTCATAAATAGTGCATTAAACAATAGTTTAATAATACAATTTTACCTTCACTCAGTTTGTTTATGCACAATATAAGATGAACCTGTGTGTATTAGAACCCACAACCATTCACACTTAGCACAGTTGTTGTACTTAATCACTTTGCAGAAAAATATTAAGTTATTACGCAATAGATCTTAGTATATAAATTAGTCTTTCCTATACATACAAATAAAATATATTTTATATATAATACAACAGCCTATATAATACATTAGATACAACTCCGTGTTACTTTTTTTTTTAAATCAGTAGCAATTAATATGGACCAATTGCCTGACCCTGCGTCGAGATAGTATTTAAATTAAGGAATATTCCCATTGAGTCGTCCCAAGCGGCTCATTTAAATTAAGCTTTTTGAAAAAGTCTCATATCTTCTTTACCCGAGGCGCGGGTACATCAAAGAGGGTGGGTGGTAACGGGTTAAGGTATTTTTCTTAAAGGGGAGGCTTCTTGGGGGCAAAAATGCGTAGACTCACACCCGTGCGTGAGTAAATACCGACGCACACAACGACGTTTGTATGTAAAACACTTTAAGAAGCGACGAAGAAATGCGAGAAGCTTAGCGGTTATACAGCGTGTTGGGAAATAAATATTCATTATTTTATTGATTTATTTTGCTTATTTATTAATTTGATTAATTTGAAGTTTGATTTTTCTTTTGAACGCTAATGTTGTGGAATTAGATTATGTCTAAATGCAATAGTTCTAGGTTAAATTTTTCTTTACAAAGAATTTTAATACTTATAAGAAGCATTTAACGTTACATTAGTCAATTTCTTTTTTCAGGTTTGTTTAGGTGTCGCTAACTAGTATGCTGTATTTCTAAATCACCGAGTCATATTAGTACGGAAGTCTATAATATCATGTATTCGATACAAATCAATTTCGCTCTTGTGATTCAAAATTTTATTGAATTTGATGATTCAAAATATTGTTACTTAAAATAGTTTTAAGCTGTAAAATGTAATCAATATAGTAAATTTATTTCAATTTCCAATAATGTTTCTATTAGAAATGAAAATAAAATGGAAACATTAACAATATTTTACATAATTCAAACAGCCTGTAGGCGGGGGTAAAAGCGAAAGGGTTGAAGGCGATCGTCTCCCCGTGGGGTGTCCACCTTCTTACAACCTTTTTAAAGAGGGGGCACAGAGCAGGCGCTCGCAGACCGCTGAGATGGAGGTTTTTAACTTAGCTGTTTATTATTAATTGGCGTTAGAAATAAACACCCTGTATACGTCGACATCTCTCATATATGTACATACTTGCCAAATGCGATACTTGTTATATGCTAAAGTTCACAGCATTGACTTTTTAAAACTTTTTTATCGAGAGTAATAATATTTATTAAACAATAGATTCCTATGTTTATATAATTAATTATACACAAATTGTTCCAAAATGCTCGAAATATTATGTACTATATCTATATAAGCAAAAGTTCTCACATTTCAAACCAACTTTAGAGCTTTTAGCAATGAATATAAATTCTCGTATTTATTACCAAGGCCATAAACACAAGGGGTATGTGAGAAACTACTGAGTTTTATTACTTACATACTTATTTAATGCCTGTCGCCAATGTTGTATTAGCTCGGGGGGAATCCCGCACAGAGTAGGGCGGGGGTGTAATTGCAAAATAAAATTAGCCGGAACGGGTACGTGCTCAATTTGCGCCACCCGCACTGATTTGTTTTCGCTGCTGAGTCTCGGTCTCGCTGCTCTGTACTTCTTAGCCTATATATTATTGATCGGATGATTGTACGCCATCGCCATATTGTTTCACGATGTTTCGCTTTTAGACTCGAGAAAAGTATTTTTACAGGAGACAGCTGTATGTTCAGACCGTCTGAGGAAATATGCCTAAGAATTTTCTATAATTGTATTCCATTTACGCTCCGCAATCATTCCAAAGAGATCCAAAAGCTTAACTTTATATCAATACTACGAGGTTTATCTTTTAAAGAAATAGTGCCAAAACTCTAAAATATAACCTTTGTTAACTTTACTAAGATACTTTTTATTGAAAATCTATTTTAAAAAATACAAAACTGCTCTGAAACAATATTCTCAGTATGAACAGATTTCACTAGTTAGCTGACAGGAATAAGCGATAGTCCCTCGAGCGACGAAAAAAATCCGCCGCGATTCCGTCCGCGGGATGTTGAAAAAGTCGAAAGTTTCAGGGCCGGTCTGCGGAGTCAATGGCTTTTTTATTTTCGTTTTCTTTCTTTTCCGGTTGAACTTTTCCCAAGTTTTATTTTGAGGAAGTTCCACGAGTGTCAGTTTGGCGTTCGCCCCGCAATTTTACGCGGTTCACGCCGATAATTGCGGCCGCAGGTGGGATTTTTTATTTCTCTCGCCACTTTAGTGTTTAATTTGCGAGAATTGTAGTATTTGGTGGGAGTGTTGAACGTGTAAGTGCACCGGGCTACGTCTTGTACATAGGAGATCCAATGCGAGCATATGTGACCCGCCTACCGCGGCATACGCCCACCTAGAATGTTCTGCACATATGTGCCCCAGTTCGGGGACAGTGGTACACGCGCCACACATGGGCGTGCGTGCCCACTGCGCAAGTCGGGGCGTGGCCTCCCCGCCGTAAACGGTCACGTCACGTCACGCTTCTGTGTGCGCCAACGTGACAGCTATTTATTCAGCCGGCGACTAACGATAAATGAGTTATAATTTATTTTTACTTGAAAAAGGAAGGGTAAGGGAGGCAGCCTTGTAATTAATGGCGAAATTGGCTATTCCGAGTATTCTGAAGTCGGTAATGAGGTGAGATTGAGATTAAAATCCGGGTAGATGAGCTCGTGAAGGATTAAGCGCGGAAAAATGGAGGCGCATAGGCCGGAGCCCGCTTCTGATACATTATGTATGATTTCCTTTCTCAACAGAGTTTAGCTTTGTATTAAGTCGGTCCTCCAAGATTTATCATAATCTTAGAATATATTTCAGTATATTTTTCCTAAGTTTGTCTGAGTGGAAGTCACTAGACACAAGGCAGCGACTGTGTGGGTAAATTATTCACTTAATACGAAAGCTATTTGTACGTTCTCTTGATATGCATAATTTAGAAAGAAAAATATCTATAACTCCAAATGTGTTTGTTTTGTGAAATATTATGCTTAGTGACCGAGACACATGGTGAACTAAACAGAATTATACAAAGAGTGTCCTTCAGCGTGGTGCAATGGAGACATGACCTGAGTGTTTTAAGTTCAAATTAATTACAGATATATAACAGTTCAATATAGACAAAGTTCAGCGTCAGACGCGGTTATCGAACACGATTTGGATAGCTAATATAAGAGATTAAAAAAACAGATAAAAACTAAGTATAATATACTAGATTATTTCTATCTGTCCTTAGACAGTGAGATATTTTCATGAGAAAAAAGAAAATACAACAGTGTAGAATAACTTAATGATACAATTTATGACTCATCGACTTTATATGAGAAAAAATTTGAAAATTATGCAAGTATTAGAACATGTTGACAAATAACCGTGTCATGGAACGACCGTTAAGTACCTCGGAGACGCGTGCGGAATTCGGCGAGTGGCCTCAATGACACGCAAAGCGTCTTCCCCATTATTCCCTTTAATATACTTAGTCTATATATATAATGTTAATATATTGTACAATATTATTATAACTAAATATTTTATATACGTAAATTACTTTTTTTGATGTCAAACCATTTCGTTCTCCATTTTCCGTCAGAATTCAAGACATTGCGTGTTGAGTGAGTGGCGGTACTAAACGCCGCGCTTTATCTTGCACCAGAACGACGAAATGAAAGTAATTTAAATATATTTATTTCTCTCAGTGGGCATCGAACCCGCGATTAATCGCGTTTGCTGTTAGACGTTGTCCCACGATTGCGTCATATCTTATATTAGTTCGAAGGTTTCACATAAAAATGTTTGACAGTAACTTAACAGTTTATGTAATTTACTAACATTGTTAGGTGCTTCATTTTGTTATATTTTTTTACGTTATCGCCCTATTGCACTCAATACGGTTCGAACTCTATATTGATCATAAGCCTGTACCGCACCTTGGCTTATTTATATTCGTTTCTGTTAGATAGGTTGCCTTTGCCCAAAAGATTTTCCCAGTCGTAATGCTTTGGGGTTTTTTTCCCATAAATGCTCCGCGACAGCTTCACTTTTTATACAGTAATAAAAAGGGCAAGCTGTCGTGGCGCAGTGCGACAGTCCTAGTGTAAGCGCGATTGGTCGTGGGCTCGATTCCCACTCGGGGGAATAATAATATTTAATTTATTGTTATTTCTTTGCTCGAAATGTCACGGATTCGGGCGGAAAGTAAAGACAATCAGAAAAGGTGTAGAGAAGAGTGCCTTGACACTAAGCTCTCTCGGCCCATTCTGATATGTGAGAAAAAGCATAAAAAGAACACAAGAATATTTTAAAGATGCAATTCACACTATTTTGTTACATATAATATAATACAAAGATGTGTTTTTTTTGTATTAGTCAAAAAAAAAATATGGTAAATCAAAAGTAAATTCTACTTTATCACCGGCTTAAATCAACTAATATTACAAAAATATATTAAATAAAATAATAAATAAGTAAATTATGCAAGTATTCGAGCACGCGTGTTGACAAATGGTAGCAGGATCGGTGACCATTAAGCGAAGTCAAAGCGGCGACTTTGGAATTCAGGTAGGCCTTGTGATAAACAATTGCGGTCGTAAATTCACTGAGCAACATATTTGTTTTATTATCTAACAGTACTATCTCATATATCTTTGTAGTACATTTTTGGCAAATACGTATTTTGTTTTACTTATTTCGCTTTCAACTTCACGCTTTTCCTGCAAGAACCTAGTGTTCCGTTCACCGCTTTCCCCCCGAATCCGAGACTTTGCGTGTTGAGTGGCGGAACTCAACGTCGGGCTGCGTCTTATTGTATTATATTTAAAAAATCTATTTAGAGAAGAATATTGAAAGCCTGCAGATATATTATATTCCACCTACAAGCTTTATCAATGGTAACCATACAGAAAACTGAACTAGAATATTATTCAAACTTAACTTAATTAACTTAATTATACAAACTTTTAACTCAGGTAATATTGTACAAACACACGGCTTTTTAGCTCTACCGCTCCCACACGCACATACTCAAAATCGGGCGAAAAGAAGAGAGTCGCGACACTAGGTTTCACTCCCTATAGAAAACAGCATATTGCTGCCTTTTTATAACTTTCCAATAAATATATACAAGTGTTTCATTCATCACCGCGATTGTTTCATTTATCTTTTAGTGTTTCATTTATCTTTTATCCTGTTATCTATTGTAGTGGTATTATGGGCATTATTTTAATAGGCCGTTATAAAGTGGTATGTCTTTATGCAATCTAGAATAAGATATTCCTAGACCAAACGGTTATTTGAATACCTTGCTTTTCACACTAATTGACATGTTATTGAAGCTAAAAGTCACAGTTGGCAACGTGGTCAGAAAATTTTAAGGGGTAAAGGTTCTCACAATAATAATTATAATATAATAGGTCCTGCCGGGGACGTGGTGGTTCTTATATGAATTTCTAAATTCGTGTTGCTAAAAACTAAAAAACATGGGAGAAAAACGTAACCTGTGTTGATCCCAAGACCCTCCAGTATCTCTATATGAAATTTCATCACAATGAGTTCAGTAGCTTGGTGGCTGTTTGTATTTAAAAAAAAACATTTAATTTAATGAATGTGTTAAGTACTGTCTCTAGCGGATTGCGGAGAACGTATTGACGTCATACTAAGAAGTAATACATGTATTTAAAAAAAAATGATTTATATTTTCTTAATTATTATTTTTACAGCTTCACGCTTATCACGCATAGCAGGGTATATTTCACGCATGCCAAGACACGTGTTTTACTTTTCGCCCGAATTCGGTGTTGAGTGGTGGACCTCAATGTCGCTTTGTCTTCTTCACCAGAGCGGAGAAATGAAAATAATTAAAATATCATTTCTCCGAGTGGGAATCGAATCAACAAACATTCGCTATTATAGACAGACGCTGTCCCACTGCGCCACGACTTGCTCGTTTTTATGTTAATACTGCCTAAATATTGTTTAACTTTGTACAAATAATTGGTTTAAAAATAAAAATGTATAGAGATAAAAGTTTTATATTTTATAAAACAAAATACTTATGCGTACTTCAATAACAAATAACTTTAAAAATGAAATCATTCCGGCAATGCAATAATTTATTTAGTTTTACGTTGTCGATTCGGTTCCGGACACGTGTGCAACTTTTGAAACGAATCAGTCGGCAAGACCGTCTAGAAGAGGGTCTGAAATGGACTTCAAAATTTGATACAAACAAGTTTCATTTTAGAAACTAAAGTTTCACTTAGGGTCTACTTCTAAATATGTAAGAATGTTACCTTAGTGTAAAGAAAGTCGTATTTGGGTCAAGCATGGCCATACATTCTGTTAGCGCCATGTTGGCTCTGCATTTACATGTAACGGAAAGCTAACACAGTCTAACTTGAAACTTGTGAAATTTACGTATTCTTAGAGTATAATAAATGGATGTTAATATATATCTAGTGTTTGTACGAACGATATAAGTTTTCACTTTAATGGTATATTCATATTTTAGCTGATATTTAAAAATTTACAGCGTTGTGGGTTTAAATCCGTGTCGTTACGAACGGAGTGTTCAATCTGAGTGCGTTAGCTTTTGAAAAAGACATATTTAGAAAACATATAAAAATTTGAATGCAGTGGGATTTGAACTCGCGCCTCCTGAAACCCATTCTAGAGCTCTGACCGCTAAGCCAAGATATCCATGAAGAAAAAACTTAGTTTTTGTCGTTTTATATGCTGACGGAGCAATGTTTCGTATAATAAACATTAGTCATATATAAATTAATAAAATAAATATTACACATCTATCATATGTTTGACATACCTTTTTTAATATATGACATACACTTTGATAAGGCTGCTCGTATTTTGTGTTACTGGATTTTCTAGTTAATTTCAATATGTATTTATTTCTTGTTACAAAAATATAATTGTTGAATACAGATTTGTTAATTAAGTTAGACATTTTTAACACACACATAGGGATTTGAAAAAATGTATACATTTAAAAAATATTAAAAATATTAAAAGCATTCTCTTGTCAAGCGATTGTTCGTAGAATAATCTTTGGGTAGCAGAAGTTTGTAAGAATCCCTCTACACAGATGCAAACAACAAAAATAAGTTGTAATAAAGCGTATAAAAATTTCACACATTGACGCAGCTGGATGTAGAACGCATGGCTTAGCGGTCAGAGCACTTGGACGGTTTCCGAGAGGCGCGGGTTCGGATCCCGCTGCGTTTAAATTTTTAAGGGTTTTTCCCAAATATGTTTAAGTAAGACATTACCTACTTCTATGAGGTATTGTATCGGCCTCGGTAGCGTAAAACACTCGCTACCTTAGCAATGTGTATTATGTCACTTTATATAAAAGTGTACATCAATCACAAGGTGGTGTGTGTATTTTTTCTAATATGTTTCTAATACATAACCATACTATTTCTTATAAAGTTTAAACGTGCCGAATTTCATATGAAAGACCGAAAGTATTTCCTTCACATATTAATATATATAGATTACAAAACCATTACTCAAGTTTATTATATTATAATAAAACATTTTTTCCACACATTGTACTATTTATAAGACTGAATTTCTAAAAATAACATATAAACAGGTAAAGCACAGTGCGTGGGCAGCTCTGCGTAATACTTACGATACCGAGAATTGCTTCCTTCGGGACGTACAATCCTATACAGAAGTGTCTCTTTTCATAATTTTGAATAGTTTTTAATTTATCTATTATAAGATAATTTAGTTTTAATACTTAAAGTAAAATAATATTTTTTTATATTTTTAAAATAAGCTTTAACGCTCTAGCTAATTAAGGTATTCGTTATTATTGACATATATTGAAATTTATGAGGCCATTGTGGCACAGTGAGACACGTCTTATTGTAAGCGCGATGGTTATGGGTTCGAAGCCAGCTGTGGGTATTTATTTTCATTTCCCCGCTCTAGCAAGAACTACATAATATAAAAATTGGCCTAAACAAAGTTATAAAAATAAGCAGAACAATGGAGCAGGGGCTACTAATATTGTTAGATATCGTTAGTATTACTAGAAATGTAAAATTCAATATTCAGTTTTATTACCAAGAAAGGTATCAATAAAGGTAAGAAAGGTATGTATGTAGTATAATATGCAGGTTATTTTATATACTAGTTGTCGCGTGCAATTTTTCTTGCGTGGACTGTAAAATGTTATATTTAGATTCTCAAAATCAGTTCCTAGAATATTGAGAAATCCTGTCTTAGTGCTCTTCTACTGTCCCCAAGGAACATACAAACCAGCCAGCCAGTCAGTCAGTCATACAAGGCAGTCTTTAAATTAGTCCGTAAAGCAAAATTTTATATACATTTTTATATATATAGAGGAAGATATATTGGTAATTTAATGTAAACATCTAAATCTCAATGCGTAAGTTAATTCAACATTTACCTAAGTGAGAATTGTTGCCTCCTGGCCATTATTATGCAATGCTTATTTTGCACACACTAGAACACTTGGCTATTATATAATTTTATCAAAGCACGCGCGAATAACCACCGCTTTAGTGTACTGGGTTTATTATTAGAGAGAATATAGTGTTAATGTTAAAATTCACAAATGCCTTTACATCATAAAATATTATGATTATTTAGTATTATAGCCTTTTGTGAGAAGTAAATACCTTCTATTGTTATAGAAGACAGTCTCTAGTCACACACACAGACATAGAATGGTAGCCAGAGAGAACCTAGTGCCAAAAGACTCAGTCCGTCAGTGGCGGAACATTGCGCTTTGTCTTGTCACCAAAGCGAAGAAATGAATGTAGTTTAAATACAATCATTTCCCCGAGTGGAAATTGAACCCACAACTGTCACGCTTAAATTAATAAACACATTAAATAAATAAACGACACATAATAATATGTGTTTAACATACACTTTTGTATTGTGGCATATACCTTGCTAAAGCAACTCGAACTTTAAACGTCAAAAACGTCAAATAAAATCAATATTTTTTAATTAAATTTACAGTACAGTAGTCCTCACATGATAAGCCTGTAAATAAAAAAACAAATAAAAGTATTTATAGTTTTCATTCAATAAGTATAGTAAAGACATTGCGGCTCAGTTGAGAAGTGTCTGAATGTAAAAGCTACGATTGTGGGTTCAAAATCTATTAGAAGGAGTATTTATATATTTTTCTCAGGTGCTACCACCAAAAATTATGGCGTTCAGTTCCATCACCCAACACGCAATATATCTTAAACGAGTGAAAAGTGGAGAACGAAGTCTCCTTTTGTTATTTATTAATAATGCACTACTTAATATAATTTTTTAACATTTCTACAATTTAAAACCAGGCTTATAAAACTCATAGAGCTTCAACTTTCCATGATTACAAAAACAGAGGGCCTGGTTCTCTCCGCTTAATGTGGGACTTGTGGAAAGCCAAAAATATTTACAAAACGTTCATTACCAATACAAACGCTTATTACACTTATGACCGGAACCCCTGACAAAAAAACCAAAGTATAATAAAGATTATTCTTAAACATAATTAATGTTCCAAGCCGTATCATACAACACATATACCGTAGATAGTCGTATTATAACAAAGGAGTTTTAAAAGACGCTATCTATATGATCTAAATCTAGCGACACGGTCCATAAGAGAATGGCTATTTAATAAGAAAGATTTATTTGTGTCGCATCGCGCATGAATTATCTTACCTTGACTGATCGCCGTTTAAAGTCAAAACACGAAGACGAAGACATACGGAAGTAAAAAACGTCGATTTATAATTCGTCCGAGCGTAGGACGCAACTAAAAATTAACTTCTAACATAACCACCGGTCTCTTGGTTTAAAAATCTCACCGAGTAATAGTCGAGATTAAGAACGGCTGCCTCGGGAGCCGCATAGAATGGATATTTATTAGAATTTATACGAGCAAAGCGCCCGTTTTTTAGAACACTCGGGGACCATCATCGCTTTTATTGGAAGAAATATTGTAAATCACGACGTGCAGGCTGAGCTTGTTAGTTTACGCTGGAGGCAGGCTTGTATACGATAATTTCATAAGTAATTCGCCTGTCCACAAGATATCAGCCGCTGGTGACGCGTCGTGTAATGGCCGGCAATAGTTATTCAAGGTTGTTCAGTAGCGATAGGCGAGTATCGCTGGGCGGGGTAGTGCAGTTCGTGTATTGCGAAAGATGCCCTGGAATTTTCGAGTGGGGACTTGGCACCAAACTCGCCAATTGGTCCAGTCTGTGACACTGATATATGCTAGCAATAGATTAGGGAATTATTAATGTATCCTTATTTATAAGTTATTTTGTTCTTGTAATTAGTATTTATATCTATGTAAAGTTAAATTGATGTCTTTATGTATTGACTTGGAGTTTAAGAACTTAAGCGGTTAATTAAGAAATAGGCAAGTAGGCTGCTTTGTCTTTAGTATAGTGTGACCTACTTAGTATCGAGTATTTACACGGCTAATTCACTTAACTGCTGACATACGACATAAACGTTCTCGTGTAATGTAATGTAACTGCTTTAGTTAAGGCAAGGCGGTATCTTTGTGAATATTTTGTTTTATAAAGGTTTTTGATGAATTTAATATATTAATAAATATAAAATATTTATAATATAATATAATACAAGTTAAGCTATTACAAGCTATACAAAATTTGCTATGCTATTTTAATTTTTGTATTATAATTATATATATCCTATGTAAGATTGGTATTTAGTGTATATATATTTTGGAATTTGTTCAATAATTTCTGACTACAACACAGTTTTAAACTAGAGCAGTTATTATCGGACTGTATTTAGTGTTATTTTCTTAAGTTCCAATAAAGATTTTTTATAAATCTATAAATAATCAGATTAGAGACTACAAACTAAATATATGCATAAACAGTACGCCCAATTATCTAGACAATTTTTTTTAAATTCTACCCAATTTTAAAGCGATTTCTTTTCTTTCATGGGACATGAATTCGCTACCATTACGTACAAACAATTATTAAAAAAAAAACAAAAGATAACTAGTTATTTTTCCTTCCTGTTCTTTCGTAATATGGAGAAATCTATATGTATATAAAAACGAAAGTTCAGTCAACATGAAATATCTAAAACCGATTGACGTATAAAGTTGAAATTTGGATAGGAAGGTATTTTCTCAACCGGATGGATTAAGAAGGTGTAAAGGGATTCTTTTTTTCTTAGTTGGTAAACGAAGTCGTGGGCAACAGTTAGTAAAAAATGAAATTAGATCGCCGCCTTAACATGACCTGGCACATTACACTCATTACCTTTCTCATTATATTAGACGTTACATATTCTATACTCACTCGTAACTCAAGTGTTATTGGACTTTCGTTGATTGCCTCATGTTATTATTATATGTTTTTTTATACAAAACCATATTTATAACCGTTATGACTTGTGTAAGATAATAAAGTATAGCTGTAATATGTGTAATTATATATGTCATTGAGACTATAGTAGCGGAGTGGGACAGTGACTAACTGTAAACGGTATTGGTTGTGGGTTCTATTTCCACTCGGGAAAATAATTAGATATATTAAATATTTTAATTTGAACGCTCTGGCACTTAAGATGCAAGGCGCAAAGTACGGCGTTGAGTTCGCTACTCAACACGCTGTCTCGATTCAGACGAAAGTGCAGTTCTTGAAAGTGAATACAGAGTGCGCCTAAATAAATTTTTACTTTAAAACATATTATGTATATAATTCTAATACAAATGGGGATTTTTCTTATTATATTGTATTTAAAAAGAGAGATGGGATATTTATTGTATCGGACAATACTTTAAACAAATAACAAAACCAAAAAATACCTTTTATATTCAAACAAACTAAACCATTGTAATAGTTCCTTTTTAAAATATAAGTCCTTTATAAGAAGTTTTCAAAAAATATTCTCAAACAATATAGGCGATTATTATGGACTCGGACTCGACCCATATATTCAAAATAAAAGGTAACTTCGGTATTATATAGGACAAAACTACTGTACAGCCTTCCATCACGCGGATTTTATTATGCCGGAGATGAATGTATAATAAATAAGAAACGAAGTATACAGTATATAAAAGCACATTGAAGAACAGTTAAGAGTTTAAATACAGTGAACACAGCAAAACGATTATATGGCGTAATCGATTCCATTCAGGATGCACTCGATACATCCAATTATAAAACACACGTTTATTAGAGCAATTTCCTTAAAACCTGATTGCTTAGACACAATGACATATTGACAGAGTTAGACCAGTCTACCGTTAGCTACACACACCCCAGCATGAATGCATGGGAAGATTGTGTGTTACTTAAAGTTTATTCATTTTGTTTATTAATTTTTAAATTATTGACGACGAAATGCTTTTATTATATTATGCGAGATAGTAAAGGGTTCAAATTTTGGGGGGTAGGCAGAGATATATCAGTGGTGATTAGTATAACTTGAGAGGAGGCTAAACCCTATATTAATTAATTTAGCTAGACGTAAGCCTAATCTATATCTAAAAATTTAAAAGTTTACTTTAGTGGAATTGGTCACAAGTTGTCAGTTTCTTTACATCATATCCACGCTACATAAAGTGAATTCATCTTAACTACGATCCGGCGGCTTTAAAATATGTCGTATATCTCATTTTTTTTATTATAAAGTAGCTATTTTCTTGCATATCTTCATTGTTCCTAGTTTAGTAATACAAAGCATAGCGCTGAGGGCCGGTATCCATCACGCAATATCTCTAAGCTAATCGGCAGAATGTAGAAGACGATTTTTTACGTAAGACAACAAATTGTTTCATCTCTCTTTCAGATTCACGCTTTTACTTGTATAGTATTATAGTCCGTAAGAACCTAGTGTCAAGACATTCCGTTCTCTACTTTCTGCCTGAGATCGAGACATTGCCTGTTGAGTGGCGGAACTCCACGTTGGAATGCCATGTTGTCTTAGGTATCAAAACGCAGTAATGAAAATATCTCAAATATAATCATTCACCCAAGTGGAAATCGATACCGCAACCATTCGTGCTTACAGTAATACTGTCCCGCTGCGCCACAATGGCCTCTAGGAAAGAAATATAGCTAAATATTTAGAACCATGTGTACAGTCCCTCTTAGTATTCAGGTTTGATGGAATATGTCATCTTTAAAGCCCAAGGCCACAATTATCGAGCTTCCAATGATTTGTAACCGCTGATCACTGGCCTTGGGCCGCCCATAAACATTGAAAGAGCAAACATGACTACGAAGTGGGTAAGGTTGGTCTGATAAGATTAGAAACGATACGAGTTTTCCAGAATATAGTTTTTCATATAATTTATGAAAGAGACCAAGTACACTTTCTAATGGATCGATTTTTATTATTTTTAACAAATTTTTGTGGCCGTCATAGCGTTATGGAACAGCGTCTGACAGTAATCGCACTTGCTTATGTGTTTTATTCCCTCTGGGCGGAATGATCCTGATTTTATTATTTTTATTTATCCGCTCTAGTGAACACGACAAAACGCGGCGTTTAGTTCCGCCACTCAATACACAACGCTCGATGTCGGGTGGAAAGTGGTGAACGGAGTGTATTGAAATTAGATTCTCTCTGTAAAGATATGTATAATATATTTTTCTGTAAACTGTTCAAAATAAATTTGTGCCGTTCTAAGTTCAAATCAAATTTGAACACAAAAGCTGTGATTTTTTTGTTATGAACGATTTACTTGGCATTATTACTATCTTGTTAATTAGGATAAGTATATAATAAATATGTAATAAACTACTAATAACAAGTATGTAATAAACTAACCCAGTTTAGTGACATGAAATTCCATTACAAGTGGTAATTATATCCCACGAAGGCAGCTATCCTACCTATAAATAATGTATGTATAAGATACAAAAAATTGTGTTTATTTTTAATAGAAAAAGTTATATATCCATTTAGCCCGATGCTTATGTTAATATAAAAATCCTCCAATGGAAGTCAAAATCTAAATCTAAATCAAAATATTATTTATGCAAATAAGCACTTTCGAATCGTCAATTAACATAAAATGTCAGTTTTGACAGTCCTATAGAAGCTACCAACGGCTCGGAAAGCAGTTCTGCTGAGAGGAACCAGCGAACAGTTGAGGAACTGTGGACCTTTTCGCTAAAGAAATAAATTCTTCGCTAAACTTTACTAACTACTAACTTTATTTCGCTAAAAGAGCTTTTTAACTTTTCAAATATAATTTTACAATAATGTCACAACTATGACTAGCCTCCCCAATGAGCATATATCAATAGCTTTTGAACAGCTCAGATATACATTCCTCAATATTATTGTTTAAAATCTTGATTTATAATTGTTTAAGTGGCAAACCTGAAACTATTTGTGGAATTTTATTATACACGTATACACCTTGTGACATAAATGATTTATTCACATTTCGAAAGCGAAAACAAGGAGTAATCAGCTTATTTTTAATTCTTGTATTTATACCGTGTCTATCGCTGTTTTTTTTAAATAATCGTCTATATCTTTGCGGACAAACGAAACAAATTCATTACGATACTCTGAACCACCTTTAAAAACCCCAAGATGGCGTTTTAGCCAAATTATTGTTAAATTTTAGAATTTTTAAAATACAGTTACGTAAATAGGAAAAAATTGTACCAGTACTGTACTAATATAATATTAATTTAGTACCCACATAATTATGTATGACTTCTGTGTTCCGCATGAGCCATGAATGTACGCCGTCATTATCGCATAAATCAGCGCCGATATCGATTCCAGCGTAATTGCAGATACATCGATGTATCGATCGTATCCCGCTAAATTAAAGTTGCCACCGATATAATTTTGCTTGATGTGTGTGACGTTTAATAAATTGTACAACACTAGCTTGTTGGACCAGGTTATGGCTGCAATGCTATTTTTAATATTATATTATTATTAAAACTGGATGTCTATAGTAGCGTAGTTGAGAAAAAGTTGAAAGAATATGATAGATATTTTTTAACATTTTTTAAAGTGTTATTTCCACACTAAGGAAATTGAAAAAGACATATTTAGAAAACGTATAAAAATTTTAACGGTTTTGAAGAAGCGCGGTTTCAAATCCCATTGCGTTCAAATTTTTATACGTTTTCTAAATATGTCTTTTAGAATATGATAGTTTTGCCTTCAAATCCAAGAGGTACTCTACTTTGGATTCTATTAGGAAACATGTACCTTTTTTATGTAGGAAAAATGAATAGAGTGGTCTTCCACTAAGATATCGCTAACTAACTTACAAAATAAAGATTTTAATGGTTTCTCAACAAAAATTAGTACACTCATTTTGGTTTACAATACACACATAATTAAATTATATTTTGAATAGAATGACGAAAAAGAGAAACTGTAAATTGTTATTCAATAAATAGCAATAATAAATAGGCACTTGTATTTCAATATATATGTATTAAAGTAAGATCAGTAGGTAATTTAGGTTGATAGATTTTTCGCACATTTGTATTGAAACAACATATGAGAGTCAACAAAAACGGGCTCTATATATAAAAAAAAAGAAAGTATAAGAGACTTTATTTTTGATAATGAATCTCTCCGAAATATGAAACCGACTGAATGCTTAATTCTTGTATTAGTTTTAAGCCAAGCCGAATTCAAAATAAAACGTTACATGCTCGTATTATTTAAACGCCAAATAATGTACCACATATAGAAATGAGGGATTCATTGCGCAGTGGATCAGCGTCTGATTGTAAACGCGATTGGTTGTAGGTTCGATGCCCAGTCGGATGAATGATTATATTTAAATTTTTATTTTCTTTTTGATACTAGACAAAGCGTGGCGTTGAGTGCTATGCTGGAAAAGCGTGCAGCTGTAAATAATAATATATAAAAAAAATATATAATTATTACACAACATACAGACACCTTTCACTTCATTATGTGTAGTGAAAAGTCTCTAAGATATAAATCATACATCATGCGTGTAATGAATAACAAATTGTGTAGCTAATATATTAGATAAGGGAAATTTAATTGAAGCTGGAAGCAATCTGTGCAATTTGTTCCGTTACTGTCAATCAATTTCATTTTGTTTATACAAAGGTAATATGGAGCGTATACAGTTACAGTTTATCATAGTGACACAGTGGGGCAGTATTCGATTTCAAGTGATGGCTTTGGATTCGATTCCTATTGGGAGTAACTATTATTAAGTTAATTATCAAGGTTATTTAATAAAAACAATCATTTAATTTTACACAATTTATATATATAGTTCAAATACTAAAATAATTTTGTACTAAGCGCTTAACAATTTTGTCGAAGCCGGATGTAGATACCATGGTCAGACATGGTTTCCAAGAGGCGCGTGTTCGAATCCCGGGGTGTCCAACTTTTTACGTTTCCTAAATATATTTTAAAATTTCCTTAGTTTGTGAATTATATTTTAAAAATGTAATAGTCGTTAGAAACTGTTTTATAAGCTGCTTAAATACTGCAATAAATACACGAAGCAAAAATGTTGGTGCTTTTAAATTTGGCTTATGCTTTTCAATTATTGGGATTAAGTTAACTATAACTCAATAAAACGAAAGATTATTGAAATGTATTTCGTAATTTTAGTCACCTAATAAATTTCAAATTGAATAAAATTCTGATTTGTGAGGAAATACTTTACTTGTTTACTTTTTAAACTAGATTTAACGGTCTAATTAGCCACTGAGTTTTTGCTACTTACGTCACAGCTTAGCTAATAAAACACAATAAAAAATATATAAAATAGTATGCTTGCAATCGTTATTATGTAATTGGAATGATGTGCTTTACTCCATGGTTGTGGGTTCAAATCCCATTGAAGGAACATTCTTATATCAAAATTTATTCAATTCATTGTGTAAATAAAATAGATGTACATAAAATGCATTTAAAAGATTTATATTATCTTATCACTTCTTGGAAATATAGTTTTAGATAAATACATATACAATACGACTTATTTAAGAGTAAATAAGAAGCGATAGATTGCATTGTCATGTTTTTTTTATTTTCTATGTCACTTTATTAATACGGAAAGGCTTTTTTTAATTATACAGACGGAGCAGTATTAAATTGGACACACTGAAAGTTTCCATATAAGTGTACAGAAAAGGCGATATTTTTAAAATATATATAGAATCAATACATTCTCATGTATTCAATCTTTAAAGATTAAGGGACGTACCCACTAAATTAATGACCATTTTACACATATAAAATATTATTTTTTACTACTCTGACCTACCAAGACAGTGCTTCCAGGTAACTTCAAAAGGCACGTCAATCTCTATATCAATGGCTGGCAACGCACCTTTAGCTCTGGCCTCTGGTGTTACACGGGGTCGCCTACCACCGTCCTATATTAGAAAAAAGATTACATCTAGATACAATAATACAAGTTGAAAATTATTGTACCACTCGTTACTTGAATCAAGTACATTGTTAGTAGATCGTGTTTTCTATCCACCATAAAAATTACATTAGTTCACATGAAGTGCCTATACTTATATCCTATTACCACACGAAACCGTTAAAACAGGAGTTCAGTACAGTACTTTCACGTAGCGGCGTAAAGCCTCCCTCTCTAATCTAAGTAGATTATTGGAAACATATTGAACAATAGCGAAACGGTAGTCCGACCACGACTGTATGGCGGACGGCAATGTAGACTGACTGATCAATGAGTGTGAATGAATGGATGAGATCAAAATGTATCAAAGTTCTTCATAAGTCAATAATGTCGTATAAAAATTGAATCGGGTTTGAACCGTTGTACTTATGGACAACACGTGTAAGCAGCTAAGCTATTCGTTTAAATCCTATAGCTAAAGTTTGATACGGATCTTGACAGAGCCGGAAGACAGTGATGAATAACTACTCTAATCTTTATTGTCTGCCCGTTATAGATATTGAGGCCATTGTAGTGTAGTGGGTCAGTTACGACTGTAAACGTGATTGGTTGTGGGTTCAATTCCTGCTTCGGGGAATAACTATATATAATTTTTTTTCGCTGGTACCTACGACAAATCGTTGCGTAGAGTTACGCCACTCATCACGCCATTTATTTCGGATAGAAGATGGAGAACGGAGTGCCTTGACACTAGATTCTGTCTGACTAGCCTGCTATATGCGGGAAAGAGTATGAAACTATTATAGATTTCGTGTTATAAATATTATAAGCATATCATGTATTTGTATATTCAGTCTTAATGCCATGCTGTATTTAGAAGGTAACAGCGGCGCGTACAATCAAAATTCGATGGTCGTGAATTCGATCCCCGTGATCCCCGTGAAAATATAGGTGTCTTCATTTCCTTTCTATCTTGCCAATGTCTTTTGAAGTAGACAACAAAATAGATGATAATTTTTTTATTTATTTCACTTTTCACAAATTTCAGGAAATTGAAAAACATATATTTAGAAAATTTTAAAATAGTCTAGGATTTGAAGCCGCGCTCTTTTAGAAATAAGTTCAAGCGTTCTGCCCGCTAAGCCAAACGTTCTACATCTGGCTACGTCCAAATTCTTATACGCTTATTACAGCTTATATTTGATGATGATAAATTTACGTCAAAATAAATAAAACCGAAAAATATATTTAGAATATAATTTTTATATATTATTTTGTAATTTCAATTTATTATTAAAACATTATCTTTTTTTTATTTATTTTAGTGCCATTTCTAGCTGTAAAACTTCTAGATAGATATTATTTTCAATTGATCGTGAGACGTGACGCTCGTGGGAGTGAAACTTCTTTTGTAACATTTATGAATTTAGATTTAAAACATTTTTTTACAAAGCAATTTTGATTGCTAAATTAATGACAGATCTAACGTGATGTTTTCATCACTTTATAATTATATATATATATATATATATATATATATATAGGTATTCATTTATTCATAATATTTAACCAGCGTTGGTTATTTTGTAGTGGTAATATATAAATAAATATTTAGTAATATCTAGTAACTAGTAATATATAAATAAATATCTATATAAATAAGCCTACCTTTTTCGTTTTACACACGTGTGCACAGCTCGTTCTCCACTTTCCACCTCAAATCGCGATTGTCTTGGGCACCAGAGTGGAGAAATGACAACAAAAATATATAATTATTCCCGAGAGTCAGAGGCTGTCTAACTGCGCCACATTCAGCAGTAAAGTGCCGCCACTCGAAACGCAATGTTTCGATTTCAGGAGGAAAGTGGAGAACGGAGTGTCTTGAAACTAGGTTATTTTCTGACTAAATTGCTATGCGGGGAACAGCGTGAAGCTACAAAAAAGCAATAAATACATTTAAAAAATATTTTATATAAATAAATCTTTAAATATTTTGTCAATATTAGTGCCACTTATCATGTTGGAGGCCAGTCCGTATATAATAAGATCGGATATACAGTGGACAGTACTACAAAGTGGAGATAATCAAAAGATTCATAAACAAGCGACGCACGCGCAACAATCCGATCGTTTGTCAACCCCTGTCAATTATCAAGACATCATGACAAATTGACGTGTTGGCGCGATCTGTCATGACAGGCTTATTATATTTTTGATATTAATAACAAATAAGTACAATTTCATTCAATTTTCTGTGATTTATACATATAATTTATTCATTTTATTGATTTGTGACATCGTGTTTTTATATTATACGCTGTATATTTGTGTTTTGGATATTTTAGTTTGCTTAGTTGAATTAGAAAATGTAACTTCTTTGGTTTGACCATATAAATTATTCAACAACATATATCTATTAACATATCTAGTACTCTATTACTGTACTACATAGTATAGCAAATTAAACTATTCTATAAACAAAATATCCATCAAAATTTGCTTATCCATTTCATACAGTTCACGTGAAACACACGTTTATGGTATATTAAGTCAATCTAACAAGTAACAAGTGAATATTTGAACAGTAGAGTCATTATTCAAATATGAAAATATACTCTGTGGTAGAGCGCACTAGGTCGCACATGCCACAAATAATATATAATAATCAGTTAATGCGCGTGTACGTTTGTAATGATAGACACATTCGGCTTAGGGCGTTTAGTAAAAAGAGGAGATTGGGGGTTCCAAAGTATTTATGAATAAACAAAGAAAATTGAATGCAAAATCATCATTATTAACCAAGTAAATTCCAAATGGTTTTATACTATTGCCAGTAACCTTTTAATATTTTATGTATTCATTAATAAGTTGAGTATTCGAGAAAACAGGTATTCTATATTAATATGAACTCCTGTAAACGAGTTCGAAACGTCGGATTTTCTAAAGATGTATCCAGTGAAAATAGTTCCTTTCAAAATAAAAATCTGTTAGTATACAATTTTAGAAACATCTTATAAATAGTTTTTTTTTATAAATATTTGTAGTTTTTGTTTAAATTTCAATAAATAAGATATAAACAAAAAGACTACCACATAAAAATAATGATAATATAAGATTTTAATTTTAAAGTTTTAACACGTAATAATTCATCTGATAAGTGGAGAATTCTTGACCCAAGTAGTGCTCTGCCTATTCTATATAATAACAGTATACTACTATTTATTATAGGCCATCATGGCATAGTTTGACGACTCACTGCATACACGATAGTTAGAACTTTGTTTCTCACTCGATTATATTTAAATCATTTTCATTTCTACAAATGACAAAACAAAGCGTGGCGTTGAGTTCCGCCACTTATCATATACGGATTCAGGCGGAAAGCGGAGAACGGAGTCTTTCAGACACTAGGTTCTTCTGTTCACCCGGCTATGAGGAAAAAGTGTGAAGCTGTATTATTTATTATCTTTTAGGAATATAATATAATTAATACATACCAATAAACCCCAGTCTCCCCTCAGTTTCTTGACACAGATCTGTGTATAATTGTAGCAATTTACCACAGTCGCAGGACACGTCAAAACATATCGACGTTCGTTGCTCAACCTTGCTTTGATTGAGTTCTCATTCACATAACCAGCTGTTTATGATTCTCCCCCCCGGCATTCTGTGTCGGTATTTGTTATATCTGACACCACGACACACAATAAATACCAATATGAATATGGCTTCATTTGTGCCATACAATGAAAACGAAATTTTAGATTATTTTCTTTTATGTTGAAAACTTCTATTGTTAAAGTTAAGTGGTTTTGTATTGTTTCTTTAGTATTTTACTATAAATAAATGCACCTTTCTGTCAAGTTTTAGTTAGTATAGCGTTTATTTTATACAATTTTTCCATTAACAGGCTGAGTGTGATTTTGGACCAAAGTCATTACTATGACGAATCTAACAAGCTTCGGCCAATGAGGCATACGTTTTGTAATTACATTGTTCTCAAGGTCGAATATACGATATAAAAATGTATTTAAATAATATACGAATGTGCACTCAAAATTCTTAGTTTTCAGCAAAAAAGTTTTTATAGCATAGTGTCATTAATAACACACAAAAATAAATGCCCTATGCTAAATTAAGAAAACTAACGCAATTTCAATAATAGTATAACAATTGTTAGTACTACTATTCATTCACACTACATATTTTAACTTTGTTAAACTGTATTTCAATCCCCAATCACAAAATTAAAATCTGTTACCCAGCTCTGCCTTCCAAGTGACGTTGCCATTAATATCGAAAGCAAAGCCATGCTTTCCCTCTAATATAAGGAGAGGGGGCCCAATATAAGTGTTCGAGTATCCAAGTTTCTTACACCGTCCTTGACACCTCTTCCGCTGATTCTGGCAGATAGTGTGTGTACGACGTGAATGTAAACAATAATTTAAAAATAACAAACTACTGA
>JAOYRR010000661.1:0-28325 GCA_038994665.1 Podotricha telesiphe
TTGCAAGGTGGTCAGAGAGAACCTAGTGTCAAGACACTGTTGTCCATAGAACGCCCGAATTCGAGACATTATGTGGCAGTTCTCAACGCTATGTCTTGTTCACAAGAAATGAAAATAATTAAAATAAATGAAAAAAATTAAAGAAGGAGAAATGAAAATAATTAAATTGTGATCATACCATCAAATGGGAATCGAACAGACAACCAATTGCATTAATAATCGGACTGCGACACGATGGCCTCAATGGTGTCTGTAATGATAAATCTAATAAACTTCAAAAATATTTACTTTATTATGATTTATTTACCTCCGAATTACCTTTCTAATACTTATACTAATTCTCCGAATTGTAACAACGAATTAGACATGGTCTATTACTTGAATTGTTATATACTTATTTATTTCGTCACATTAACAAAATTTGCTGTTTTAATCCAAATCTATAAATTGCATCACATTCATATTTATAAGTATAAAAAACGTAGCCTATGATCATCTCAAGACCCTAAAGTATGTCTTTAAAAAAATTCATCAAAATCAGTTCAGCGGTTTGACCGTGATGACGTCACAGACAGACAGACAGAGATAACGAAAGTATCGTATTTATAATATTAGTATAGATCCATTCTACATGTTGGCATAGAAACTGACCCAAAATTATGATGAACAGTGCCCTAAGTCTTCCACATATTCACGCTTTGCTCTCTAGGCAAAAAGGCCCTAGTCACACGTTCTCAGCATTCCACCTGAATTCTAGACATTGCATATTGAACGCCGAAACCTCTCACTATCGGGCTCAATGCCGCCCATCTTTGGTGCACTGGAGAGAAAAAGAAACAATACAATATAATGATGAAGTGGGAATCGAAGACACAACTAAGCATTTACTGTCCCAGTGCCACGATGGTCGCAAGCCGCTTGTTTATAATATTAGTATAGATCATGTATATAGTATGGATGTACAATTATAATTTTAGCTGAGTAACGCCCTCTTTGTTTCAACCACTTCTTATCAAAGTATTAATTAAAATGATTTATGTTATCATTATTTCCATTTTATTTACTAATTGGTAATTTTCATTGGGTCACGGGTTCAACTTCCTGCACGAGGTTAAGTGTAAAACGCACCAAAAAGCTTTACCTGCACATACATTTGCCACGTTCACGTTCACGTTCATATTATTGCGATTTGACGCCTTTGGTTTAAAACGTGACCTTTATACCTTGAAGTAAGATATAGAATTAATAGAAATTGATATAGAATTTAAATAGTTTTACTTTGAAAAGAAAATGGAGAAGATACATTTCTTATTATGGAGAGAGAAAAAATCTGAATTAAGCTATATGTTAGTAATGAAGCTATACGTTCTTTTCGCAACGTGGATTCTACCACCTGGGCCCCAATCCTGAATCCAAAACCTACTACACCAGAGAGCAAGATACAGTCGGCTCATTCTGCAAGAATTCAGGGCAGTACGCGAGGCAACTAAGAAATCGTTGGCGGTAAGTTTGATATAATAATTGTATAGACTGACAGACAAATGCCACCTCAGTCTACCTGCGACCACGGACTACTGTAAAGTGTTTGAAACATCGGATTTCTAAAATGTATTTTCGAATACCAACAATACGAGTATACGCATAGCAGTTTAGGCAGAGAGGGTCCTCTTTGACTGCTGCTACTGCTACAACGACAACACTAGGTTTAGTGTCAAGACACTGTTGTCCACTTTCCGTATGAATTTTAGACATTGCGTGTTGATTGGCAGAACTCAACGTTACGCTTTTGTCTTGTCTCTTGTCTTTACTAGAGAAAATAATGAAAATAACTTAAATATTATTACCCTGATTGGGGATCGAACTGACTACCATCGCTACTGCTGAGCTATCCCACTCCGCGATGGCTGGTTGATTAATTTTTCGTTAATATTAGGTGGTACAGAAACTAGTTTTTTACTGTTATATTGTAGTATTTATAAGATTTATAATTATAAAAAATATTGTCCTACTGCACTTCTCCATATAAAGTTCAACTATGTCACATTTGTTGTTTCGCCGTCCGCATAATTTTTGTAAAAACTGGTCAGAAGATTTCCCTTCACGTATCCATACTAATATTTATAAATTAAATGATATATGCAAGACTTACTCTGTCTGTTTATCTGTAACATTATCACGAGCAAATCGCTGAACCTATTGTGATGAATCGATTCATATTTTATATGGAGATGTTTGAGAGTATAGTGAACTGCGTGTTTAGTTTCGGCATTCAATGCCGCGCTTTGTCTAAGCGGATAAATGAAAATAATTATAATATAAACATTAATCAAGGAGGGAATCGAACCCACAACCATTCACGTTCGCGGCTGTCCCACTCCGCCACGATTACCTACATAAATATTTTCATTCTTCAAAGGTTAGAACTTATGTTGAAATAAATAATATTACATTACACTAGCTGTCGTCTGCAACTTTGTTCCCGATTTTATGGCCCTTGATATATTGTTTGTCTTGGGTGCCAGAGCGAGAAATGAAAATATTTTAAATATGATCATTTCCCTGATAATTCAGAGTCAGTCAGTAATTCAGTTTTACTGGGCTACGAAGACCTAGGACATGATGTATCATGAAAGTACAGAACGGAGTGTCTTGATATTAGCTTTTCTGTGATTACGCTAAAAGGGATAAAGTGTGAAGCTGACATTTGGTTTACATTTCTATGTTCCGTAGTTTTGAGTGTAAAAAGTAAAATCTTATTATTTCCCGTTTCCGTAGAAATTAAGGAAAAACCTTCCCTAGGTTTTTTTTACATTTATGAAGTGTTATTAACAGACTTAGGAAATTGAAACTCTTGAAAATCGGAACTTTTAAGGAAACAAGGTTTCTAAGAGGCGCGGGTTTGAATCCCGCTGCGTTCAAATTTTTATACGTTTTCAAAAAATGTTCTAATACAAAAATGCTGGTGAGTAGGGGAGTACCTCCTATGTACATCGAACTCAACGCCGCGCTTTGTCTCCGGTAACAGATTCTCAATTGTGGAAAAAATATCGAATAACAAACAATCGTCATCCATTTTGTATAATCATAATAAAAAAAGAAAATTAAAAACTTATTATTTTTTACGAAATTTAATATCCCATAATCCTCTTTTAGTGTATTTAAGATATTATTAAAATCCATACTAATATTATAAATAATATATGTTAAACCGGAAGTAACTCTGTCTCATGCCAAACTGCTGAACCGATTGTGATAACATTTTATATAGAAATATTTGAGCATTTTGGGATGAAAATATGCATGAACGCATATACTTTTTACTCTCATAAACATACTTTTTCTCTCACATTTTAATATTCACTTTTTATGGCAAAAGGCCGCCGAAAATACGAAACAGCCATAGTTCAAACGGGCGAAGCAGCGAGCGGGTCGCTAGTGATTAAATAAAACGCTTGCCAAATATATATTTGTAACAATCTGTGTCTGAAGTCTGAATAAACTTCAAATAAAGAAAATGGTTGTACGTTTACTAGATATATATTTTATTCATTTAAAAATTCTGAATGTCTTGAAAGAGCAACCATCGTGCATAACGCAAGACCTCCGCTGTACCTTGATGGAATCTATAAGTAACCTTTCGTTGTATTTCTAACACGCAAGGCTTTAGTCTACATGCCTTTAAATTGGAACGACATTTTCTAACACTTAAATTTTTAATAAGATTTATTTTCTGCCTGTGCCATTATTGCCATTATTACAAAAAATATTAATTAAAAAATATATTTGACTTATTATTTACCTCTGATATGAAACGTGTATGATTTATGGAGGATTTTTAATCTTTGAATAATTAATTTGTATTATTTGTAAACTTAGACTAGGTTAATAGTCTATGGTCTAGGGATTCATGAGGAGGTCATGAGTTCGATTCCCGTCCACATTTAGACGATAGGCTTAATGTAAATATATTGTAACTAAAGCATGTAGCTATCGTCTTGTCTATACATATAATAAAAAAGTTACTGATCGCTGTCTATACATGAAAGACATGAACGAAAATATTATTAGGGGCATTTATCAATGTATTAGAACCCAACACAATGATTTTAAATTTTCTTTTCTATTTGTCTGTTTCTTTGTGCACGCTAATCTCAGAAACGGCTTAACCAATATAAATGAAATTTTGACTATTGTATTCTGGTAAGCTTCCCGTAATATTTTTCGGCGTATCACACTCTAGTCGAATGCCCCGCTTTGGCCCCGCAACGCCACGCCCATGCTGGATAGTTAGAGGAACTGGTCTGCGATGGTCTCCTTCTGCAAATCAGTTGTCGCATTGAAGGAGACCGCGGGGCTTGTGCGTGAGTCCAGCGTGAATACAAATCCGCTCCGCCGCCGAATGCTCTAGAGCACCCTGAAAGCGACAGTGGCCTGCAATAGGTGGGCCGTCCACGAATGCGTTTTAGTAGTATGCACGAGCGATCCTGCGACGTCTCATTGGGGTGGAGTGGGTTTCCGCTAGGTTTTAGTGGATAGTATCGGGTTTTAGTTCCCGGTGAGTCCCACAGTACCGCCCGCGAAGGTATACCTTGCGGATGTGTGGTCTGCGTGAAAGGCATTTCAATTTTCCTTTTTCAAAAAAAAGGGCTTCCCTTATCATTTAGGGTTTATTTCATTTCAAACCGTTTACAACAAAATATTTACAACCATTTAAATTATATATCTTAGTAAATGTTGTGTTATTAGTAAGAACACGGGCAAGCGGAAAATCGAAAAAACTAAATAGTTTAGGCGTGTAAATTACGCAGGCGAAGCCGCGAATTTGGTATAAAATTATTAGACTTTGAATTTGATTACATTGAGATTCATTGCTTGTGTTTGTGTTCAGGCACGGTGGGTGTAAGAACATTGTAATAGGAAATGTTCTTGTTTTTCTGCTTTACACTTGTTTATTCCACACCCCCGCATATCAGTAGAATGGTGGAACTCAACGCCGTGCATTTCACTAGAGCGGACAAACAAAAATAATTTACATGTAATGAATCCTTCGATTGAGAATCAAACAACAGATGCTATCCATCAATATAATCAAATAGCCTTAAAAATATAAGCTACATTTATTTATTAAATTTAAATGTTTCAGATGCAGTCGGGATGATATACTAGTATATATTAAAATGTAGTCCGTATTAAGGTCAATATAGCATTTAGGTCATTATATATAGTCGATGAAGCTAATAATCTATCATTGGCAGTTCTATATTACTAACATATGATTAGTCAATAGCTCGCTAATTCAATGTAGATTGTGGAAATCTGACTGTAAAAGCGAGTGGTTGTTGGTTCGATTCCCACTCGGGGGACTGATTATATTGAAAAACATTATCATTTATTTGCTCTGTTATCTAAGATAAAGCGCGACGTTGATTTCTGCCACTTAACACGGAATATCTCGATTTTCGAAGGAAAGTGGAGAACGGTATGTTTTCACACTAGATGCTCTTTTGACTGCCTGCTAGGCAGGAGAACGCGTGAAGCTGTAAAAAAATAAAAAGCAAGCTCAATAGTTAATTTTCTTGTTATTTATCCTGATCTTTCTGGCAAGAACGTCAGGTTCAAGAACATGAATATAATATTGTATTCCAATCGCAGCCAGACACGTGTGCAAATCTATGCATATAATAAAAATGTAACTGGTCGCTATCTGTACATAGAAGATAAATGAGAAAAAATATTATTTGGCAATCAATGTAATAGAACCTAAAGCAATACTTTTTTAATTTTTTTCTGTTTGTCTGTGGTTTCTACACGCTAATATCAGAAAGGGCTTAACTGACAGCAGTTTTGATTATTACAAAATGTAAGCTTCGCTTAACATTTGGTTTTTATTTTATTTTAATCACTTCAAAAATAAAAAAGTTACTAGAATATTATTTTTGTTCGACAAAATTAATATAAAATAGCTGTTTTATTAAATTATAAATTTCAGCGAAGTTTGTGCGAAGCGTAAAGTTTAAGCAGGCGAAGCCGCGAGCGGGTCGCTATTTTTCTAATAAATCGGACAACATGTGCGGACAGCGGAATTCGAACCAGCAACAAAAATAAATTGTAATAGAAATGTTAAAAATATTTAATAAATAACATTCTTGTGTACCAAACGATCGTTCGTAGAATAATCTTTGGGTAGCAGAAAATTGTAAAAAGCTCTCTACAGAGATACTAACAAGTAAAATAAGTTGTAATAAGCGTATAAGAATTCGTAGTCGCATGTAGAACCCACGCTTACGGTTGACATTTTCCCTAAGAGTCGTAGGTTACTATACGTTTTCTAAAAAAAGTCGCAGGTGACAATTTGGCATACTATAAATTAGTTAAATATATATATTATATATATATATATATATATATATATATATATATATATATATATATATATATATATATATATAGTTTAAACAGTATATTTAGTTCAGTTCTTTTTACTTATGGCGCTTCGAAGTTGAGCGAGTTGAGAGCATTTAACACCTCGCCTATGATAGAGCGACCATTAATACTTTTTGCTAAACAAAAATGACATTTGTCATTTTGGGAGTAATACACATTTGTTGTACACAAATTGTCCACTGTCATTTTATAAAAGATCATTTTGGTAATAAACTTGTTCATAAGAATTCCTAGCATTTAATTAAACATTAAAAATAATAAAAAAAAACATTAAGAAATACTAAGATCTAAGCGACGTTTCGTTTTTAAAATAATATTGAAGTTTGCGAATATGTTAACGAAGTTCTTTGTAATATTTTTGACGCATTATCCGTAAACAGAACCTAGTGTCAAAATACTCCGGCCTCTGCTTCAATTCATACTGGTGGAGGAGTTTGTTACCAGAGCAGGGAAATAAGAAGCCGCCCCGAGTGGGGATCAGACTCACAGCCATCACGGTTGTAGTCAAACACTGTTTAATAGTGTTGTAATAAAAAAAATATTTTTTGTTCCTATGATCTGGTTGATCCCTATGATGGTATCAAAGTCATATTTTTTATTAAAATCTTTAAATTATTGTTACAATTTTGGTGTGTTACAATTTTGTTTACAATTGTGTTACAATTTTAAAAAGTAGGATTGCACACTAACTAGTCGTTAAAAAAAAGTTTAATTTATAAGTAAATCATATTATTTTCTTCAAATGTCTTAGTTTTCATTTTGAATTATCTGTTCACTATGACTTATATGTACGTAGTACTTCGTTCAGGTAATTGTAAAAGCAACCCGAATATGTCTCATAAAATAAATTGAAAGCGTCGAATTTGTCTTATAAAAGAGAGAGGTATAAAAGCATCCGAAAATGTCTCATACAAAATAAATTGTAAAAACGTCGAATATGTCTCATAAAATATATAAATTGTAAAAACGTCCTGAATATGTCTCATAAAAAGAAATTGTAAAAACGTCAATATGTCTCATAAAAGAATTGTAAAATGCCAGAGATATGTCTCTATAAAATAAATTGTAAAAAACGTCGAATATATGTCTCATTAAAGAGGAAATTGTAAAAAACGTCCGAATTTGTCTTATAAAAGAAATTATAAAAACGTCGAATATGTCTCATAAAAGAAATTGTAAAAACGTCGAATATGTCTCATAAAGAAAATGTATAAACGTCCGAATAATACTCATAAAATAAATTGTAAAAACGATCCGAATATATGTCTCATTAAGGAAATTGTAAAAACGTCCGAATATGTCTTATAAAAGAAATTGTAAAAACGTCCGAATATGTCTCATAAAAGAATTGTAAAAACGTCCGAATATGTCTCATAAAATAAATTGTAAAAACGTCCGAATATGTCTCATAAAAGAAATTGTAAAAACGTCCGAATATGTCTCATAAAATAAATTGTAAAAACGTCCAGAGAATATATGTCTTATAAAATAAATTGTAAAAACGTCCGAATTTGTCTTTATAGAAAAGAAATTATAAAAACGTCCGAATATGTCTGATAAATAAATTGTAAAAACGTCCAAATGTTTCATAAAAGGAAATTGTTAAAACGTCAATTTGTCTTTTATAAAAGAAATTGTAAAAACGTCCGATAATAATCTCATAAAGAAATTGTACAAACGTCCGAATATGTCTCATAAAAAAGGGGTAATTGTAAAGCTTAGCGAATATGTCTCATAAAATAAATTGTAAAAGCGTCCGGAATATGTCTCATTAAGGAATTGTAAAAGAAAAATCCGAAGATTTGTCTTAAAAAAAAATTAAAAAACATCATGTGATATAAACAAGTGTAAGCTCGAAAGCGCGATACCATTAAAAACCAGCGCACGTCAGCGCGTGCTTATAAAAGTGTAAACGTCCGAATATGTCTCATAAAATAAATTGTAAACGTCCGAATTTGTCTTATAAAGAAATTATAAAAACGTCGAAGGCCAATATTCATAAAATAAATTGTAAAAGGGAAACGTCCGAATATGTCTCATTAAGGGAAATTGTAAAAACGTCGAATATGTCTTATAAAAGGAAATTGTAAAATCGTCCGAATATGTCTCATAAAATAAATTGTAAAAATGGCCGAATTTGTCTTATAAAAAAAAATTACAAAAACGTCCGAATATGTCTCATAAAATAAATTGTAAAAACGTCCGAATATGTCTCATTAAGGAAATTGTAAAAACGATCCCGAATATGTCTTATAAAAAAGAAATTGTAAAAAAACGTCAGGTATGTCTCATAAAATAAATTGTAAAAACGTCCGAATTTGTCTTATAAAAGAAATTATAAAAAACGTCCGAATATGTCTCATAAAAAAAATTGTAAAACGTCCCCAATATATGTCTCATTAAGGAAATTGTAAAAACGTCGAATATGTCTCATAAAGAAAATGTAAAAACGTCCGAATATGTCTCATGGGGTGGCAAAACGTCCGAATATGTCTCATTAAGGAAATTGGCAAAAACGTCAAAGATATGTCTTATAAAAGGGTGTAAAAACGTCGAATATGTCTCATAAAATATAAATTGTAAAACACGATCCGAATTTGTCTTATAAAAGGAAATTATAAAAACGTCCGAATATGTCTCATAAAATGGTGTAAAAACGTCCAAAATGTATGTCTCATTAAGGAAATTGTAAAAACGTCCGAATATGTCTTATAAAAAAGAAAATTGTAAAAACGATCGAATATGTCTCACTTAAAGAAATTGTAGAAACAACAATGCGTGGCTTGTGGGAATAACACTTTTAAAAATCTTTTAAAAAAATATAAACGTATAAAAATTTGAACGCAACGGGATTTGAACGAGCCTCTTGAAAAGTCGTTCAACGTATTCGATACGTCAAAATTCTTATACCGCTTATTACAACTTATATTTGTTGTTAGAATGTCTGTGAAATTTTTTACAATTTTCTGCTACCCAAAGATTATTCTACGAACGATCGTTTGGTAAACAAAAGAATGTTATTTATTAAATGTTTTTAACATTTTCTATTACAACGAACAATTGTGTTTGGCAGAGAATATACTATTTAGCGAAATATTTTATTACAGCATTTGTTCACCCCCAAGTGTTATACACACACACACACTTAGGGAATTGAAAAATATATATATTTAGAAAACGTAAAAATTTGAAAACCGTTCCAGCCATACGGCTGATAAGATGCCCGATGAATGTAATCTCGTGTAAGAACCCACAATCAGTAGTGTTTTTAAAGTCCAGATGCTGTTCCACAGAGCACGTGGGCACACTAGTTTATGACACTTTAGTTCTTTGGTTATTAGCTTTATCTATACTTATACTATTAATATAATATTTAAATAAATCAATATTATATAAATAACTTTATTTTTACTAGTGACCCGCTCACGGCCACTAGAAATAGGAGAAAAAAAGCCTACGTCCATCCGAAGACCCTCAAATATCTCTATATAAAATTTCATCTGAGAAATCGGCACAGCGGTTTGGCCATGATGACGTCACAGACAGAGTTGCTTTCGCATTTACCATAGCAGTATGGACTTTACTTATTTTTCTAAAAATCTTCTATTTTTACATAGAAAGTTATTGAAACCATATTTTTATGATTAAATTGTCTTTTTAATAGTGTGACTACAGCTTATTGTGTATTCACAAGGAAGCATCCGGCAGTGCCTATTTTGAATCAAGAATATTTTGATTTCGATTCACGAAAGAAACTAACGTTTTAAATTTTCAAACGCGCTCCAGCCACTCCACAATACCTATTGGACATACCTATGTTGAAATGATCTAACAGTTATTTTTTATTTTTTGCTACTAGTTGCCATATTCAAAAAACTTATTCATTGTCATATAATTAAAAAATAGTTTTTTTTTCTTTAATATATTATATATTTAGTTAATAACAATTTTCTGAAAAGAATCTTGCCATTAGTGTATTTAAAAAATTTTTTATAGACCTGTAGATTGACACAAGAAAGAAACATTTTTGGGCGTCACGGCATGGTGTTGTTGATGCAATTCCATATTGAGGAGTTCCTATTTATTATTTTTATAAAACTCATTTACCAAATCACAGCGTGTCAGTTATTGGAACTCCTTTCCCTTAAATATTAGAAGGCTCTATAAGCTTTATTTTATTTTTAAAATCGTTACCCAAGAAGCCCTTGGGGGTATTTCAAGTCAAGGCGATCTCACAAGGTGATAACTTTGTCATTTGCAATTATGTGTATTTTTCGTATATAAATTTTATATATGTATACTGTAAGTATACATCTATCTATTATTAGTGATATATATGTATATATAGGCTACATATACGGATGAATGAATCATGATTTTTTGTTTATATTCACTCTATCCAATTCTTAATTAATTCTATTTCACACTACGCCTTAAGGTTGCCTGGGAAGAAAAGATGCTTTATTCCTGGCGATAAGCCCGCCTATTGTACACGACCCGTATTGTATTGTTGAAATTCTAACTTGTACCTTCCTTTTTTATATATCCACAACTTTTTGTTTTTTCTTTTCTTTGCTCTACTTTTATTTATTAAACTTATTTTCTGTTTTTATTTCTATTTGTGGATGAACAATAAAGAGTTTTTATTATAATTATTATTACCTATTTCATAGTACGACTTGTTTCGTAGTTCTTTTCTACTTTTTAAATGGCATTTGATCCTTTTCTTTTCTATCGATCCTTCGTTAATAAATGGTTTTTTAAAAATTTAATTAATTTAAATGGTTACTCAAACAATACATACAGTAAGAAGCAAACGAGTCCATAATATATATTTTTTTAAATAATGATCACGTTGAATGAACTTATCTACGAACTTTTGAACTTTAATAATTACATTATCTATTATATATAATATAATATATTTTTGTATATTTTGTTTACATTTATGTAATAATTTTGATATTATATACGTTACAGGAAATCATTTTTAATGCTTGCTGCGTGCGTGCTTAAATTTTATACGTTTTATAATAATATTTTTCAATTTCCTAAGTGTTTCTTTTGAAAATATAAATTACAGTAAAAGCCAGAAATAAATTCTAAGACTTGTCAACTTTTTTTAGCTTTTTTGTTTTCTATGTTTTCCAGAAATATTTAAAGGTATTTTTAGAAAATATTGAACATTGAATAAATATGTTTTTTCCAATTTCCTAAGTGTGTGATTAAAACTTTTCGTAGTTAGATGGCTTCCAAGAGATTCCGCGCAGTTATGTTAAATGTGGACACGGGTTAAATGTGGAATATATACGTTTTAAAAAATGATTTCTTTTCTTTTTTCTATTTGCTTTTGCGAGGCCTTAAGATTCATTGTATGAAAGTTTTATTGAAGTTGGTCAAAATATCAGTGCCAGATTTTCTTACATTGCACTGACAGACAGATGAAGCTAATGAAAGCGTGTTAAAAATCATTAAAGCCTTGACTGTATTTAAATCCACAACCGTCGCATTTAACAAAATTGTAATTTAAATAGATTTCATAAACTATGTTAAATAAATTTTTATGTGTTTTATTTTTAAACAAAAATTGAATTTGTTGCAACCTAGTGGAAGAAAGCCTATACGACGTCGACTATAAGCATCGACTATAAACGCGATTGGACGTGGATTCGAATACCACTAGACGGAATGCAAAGCGCGGAGTTTAGTTCCGCCTCTCATCCTTTTTATTATTGGGGAAAGTCAATAATGAAGGCATTGACACTTGTTATATTCTCTACTCTGCTGAGAGGGAAAAATTTTCTTGTTTTTTATTGAATTTATTTCTATTCAGTATTGGTCTAACGCAGGTGTGTGCCATGAACTATGGGTCAATCAACTACATTCACTATAAAAGGCCGTTCCCTTAACTTGGCTCATGAAATACTTAGTATCTGCAAAATACTTTTAAATGTCTATTTAATGTAAATAATTACATATATTTTGGCTTAACTTTTGTATATTGTAGATTATATATTATGTGCATTGAATACAATAAGACTTTTAAAAATGATTTGATTTAATTATCATTTTCGATATTTTAACAAAAATTGTGATTAGCAAAATTAAAAACTGTGTAAAATATTTTTTTATTTTACTAATTAATAAAATATTATAACAAGAAAGTAAAAAAAGCTACTCACCACAATAATTATAACCGAAACTACTCACAAATTACAATACAATTTAAAAACACAGATTAAAAATTAAAAAAATAAGAAAACTCAATGGCAGAATGAATTCATTAGTGTAAAGTTTTTAAAAATGTGATTTTTATACAAAATCAATATGTCAAAACGCGCGCGCTTTACCGCGGTTGTGTTGTAGGTAGTCTGTTGCGAAACTGAATGCGAACTCATTCATCTTGGCCTCGGGTGAGTACGTTAATCTTATAATAAATAATTATTCCTAACACAGATGTCATAATGTCGTACGAGAAAAGTCATAAAAGATTATTATAATTATTATTGGTCTTTCTTTTTATAAGTTTGTTGTTTGTTAATTAAATTTCTACATAAACTTCAAATGAATACCAATGAATTGTAAATATGTAAAATATTTTAATCGCTTTATTCTGTTTTTTTCAAGTATTGCATCTCATAATATAGTAGTCAGAGTAAGCCTAGTGTCAAGACACTCGGTTCTCCATGTTCTGCCAGCAACTGAGATTGTGTATTGAGAGACGGAACTGAACGTGGTGCTTTGCCTACAGAGCGGAGAAATGAAAATAAGTTTAATATAATTATTCCTGCGAGTGGGTATGGGGAGCACTGCGTTTAGTCAGGCCAGACAAAAAAACACAGATTGCTGCACTTTGCTATCTAGACTTTTCACTAAAAGAAAGTATTTTAAATACAGAAATATCTTTCAGTAGAATTTTAACCTACAATGTTTTCATACAGGTATATAACGACTATGGTACGATAATACTATTTTAAAAATTTCGTGATTATTACACATTTTTAAACGAAATATCTATACCGGATTAATCACGTATATTGTTGGTATTCGAAAATACATTTTAGAAAAACCGACTATTCGAACACTACAGTCGTCCGCGGTCAAAACTAGACTAAGGTAGCATTCATCTATCAATTAGTACAGTTATTATATCAAACTACCGCCAAAGATTTCTTAGTTGTGTCGCGTACTGTCTTCTTGGATTGTCTGACTGTATCTTGCTCTCTAGTGTGGCGGGTTTGAGGCTTCAATGTTTTTAGGATTGGTTTCCAGGTACAGAAAGTTTTAACCATCTTATATATTGCAGTTAAGATGTTTTTGTATTTTCTTAGCCTCGGTACATTAAAGGGTCTCCTTTCCCTTGCAAGAATATGTGATATATAAAACTTGACGTAATTATTGGGATTATCCGTTGTATGCTCACTTCAATACACGTCCATTCTTGACATCGGAAATGTGTTCCTTCACCCTAATACCGATGCTTCTCTTTCTTGTCCAATGTAATATAAGCCACAGTGACAATCTAATTCGTATAAACTGCATAGGAATATTATTTTTCACTGGTCTCTAGAACTGGTTCACTTTTTTATTGGCCTTAAATAAAGTTTTTATCGAAGCTCTACTTAAGATGTTGCCAATCCTGTCTGTAACTCCTAGGTTCCTGTCTGTAACTCTGAAACAAAGATTTCCCAACGGTATATAGGGCTGTGTAGGGTGATGGTGAGATTTACCATTGAAATATATGTTGGTATGGGTGGGTTTCCTATACACTACCTTCTACTGTGCCAATAGGATTTTTTATTGTTAACAGTTCAAAAAAAAGCTAGAGTTATTTACCTGTAATTCTATTGTAAATTGAATGGAATGGAGTATATAAATATTGTCCGTTGGTAAAATTGTGAAAGTACTACGTACCGCTTATATATCCTGGGTATAAATGGTGCAGTGCAAAGAGCCATCTCCTCTAAATCCTCCATGTATATATCTGCTATAACACAGGCGAACTCTTAGCAATGTTATCTATTTGTAAATAGAATACTTCATTTAACACTAGCTATCCAGATGTTAGCCAGTGTTCTAAAAGTTCAAGATATTCTACAACCATATTGTTTTCCTCCAGCTTCCACTTGACATTACTGATGTAGTCCTTAATGGGTATATTCACTTGTAAACAGCTACTGGACATCAAAACTGACCAGGGGTTCATTGTTAGCTAACTTATGATCTTTTAGCACCTTGTTGTTAAATAATTGATGAGTTGACAAAATTATAAATTTGAGCAGTTTGTGATTTGAGTGAGAACGCAGGCCGGCGATATTAAAGTCGTGTACCGGATGTCGTGTTGAGTCCTACTTTACTAAAACTCTCCCATAAACATCTAATGAATAAATTATTTTCAATAAGAACCGCGGGGAACACGAACCGTCCAAACGCTCGGACCACTAACCCATGCGGTTCAAACCAGGCTGCGCCGAAATTCTTACATGATTATTATAACTTATTATTGTAAAACATACATCGTATTTTTTTTTATTTTCTAATAATTACATTACTTCGTCGGGTTGGAAAAAAAATTGCGAGTAATTGGGGTAATTATAGGGTGCCGGTGGTATTTTCCTATGGTAACTACATTGAACTTCAGGATAAATTATCCTGTATGGTGCTCCAAACTCTAAGCTATTTACACGCAAAAAATAATTCATTTCTTTTCAGTAGTTATCAGTTTATATATTTATTTGACTGTTTCAGTTTTTTATTTTTTCTATAAAAAATACATGGAATGTCAGGATAAAAGTTATCCTATATATACTTCCGGACTCTAACCTACTACTATACCAAAATTCAGTAATTTCTGTCTGGTAGTTTTTGCGTGATTGTCACCCAAAGTAACCGACAGACAGACAGACAAAAATTCTACTGATTGGTATTTTCGCTTTTGTTATCAATTATCATTAAACAACACAATTGAAATTTTTCTAAAATCTTTCACTCTTCCAGATTCCTGAGCTGCTGCCTCGGTCACTGGTTGTCTGAGCTGGGCCTCCCTTGAGTACTCAGACCCCTGAGTACTCAAGGAAGGCCTAACCCAAGGACCCATTCATATTCGTCGGTGGCCTTGATATTAACGTTCAGAGGGCCTGGCCCTGATATCGTTTACCCCTCTCCCCAGCTGGGTGCAGAGAGATTACTACACCGTACCGTACCGTAAAATCTTTCATGTACAGAATATTGAATTTTCAACTCTTTTATTAAATATACTAGCGACTCGCTCGCGAACTATAGCTGTTTGGTACAATCGGTTACGCGATCAAAAAATTGAATAAAAAATTTCACCCCTATTTCGCGCCCAAGGGATTGATTTACAACAAAAATTGGTAGCCTATGTTTGATCTTGCGGCATCAACAATCTTCCTAAGAAAATTCATCAATATCGGTCCAGCGGTTTAGATTTCTCATACAAACTTTCATCCCTTATTGCAACCCTTTGGAGGTTGATTTTTGAGAAATGAAGTAGCAGATTATGTCAAAAATTACCACATTCAGTTAAGAGATTAAAGGTTTTTTAATCCTCTAAGGGTTGATTTTTGAAAACTAAACAGCCTATTTTGGACCATTCTTCATCAACGATTTTCCTGACAAAATTCATGGAAACCGGTTAAGCGGTTTAGATTTTTCATACAAACATTCATCCCCTATTCCAAGCCAAAGAATAACCTATGTTGGACCCTGGATCTTCATCTATTTTCATTCTAAATTCCATCCAAATCGGGTCAGTGGTTTAGCCGTGAAAGCGTCACAAACAGACAGACTCTCGCACTTATAATATTATTACGGATAGATATTTTCGTCAGGAAGTAGTTTTAGTAAACTTATAATATAAGAAAATTAGTTAAGTTTCTTTGACAGTGTTATAGCTTATTTTTTATTTATTTTTATTGACATATATATTAAATTTTTTTTATATATATATTATTTTTATGTTTTGCTATTTACATATTATTTGTTTTTCTCAGGATGTAATTTTAGTAACTTATAATATAAAAAATATAAGTTTCTTTGACACTAATAGCTTATTACAATTAACAATTTAAAGGTATAGTTGTTTTTTCGCCCGCCCGCGTACACTTCAATCGCAAACTTTGATGGAATCTATGATGTTGTAACTTTTTTATTTATGAACCGATTGAAATGAAATAAAAACTAAATGTTAAAGAAAGCATGCATTTTAATCGGTTAAGCCGTTTCCGTGTGTCATTGGCGTGCACAAACAAACAGACGAACAGAAAAGAATTTTTTTTTTCGCTTCTATTATATTGATAAACTAGCGGACCCGCTGACAGCTTTGTATTTTTAGCGACCTTTTCGAAAAACAATGAAATTCATGGAAAATCTTCAGCGGTTCGGCCGTGTTGACCTGACAGACAGACAAACGGTGTAACTTTCGCATTTATAATATCAGTATGGATTACTTCCATATACTAAATGTTGGCGTTGATACTGACCCTAAATTATAATGAATTTATTTATAGTGGTATTATTTTTGTCTTCCACATCAGACGATTGTAATTTTTTTTTCAGCTTTACGTTTTTTGCACTGCAGACCTAAGCACACTTCATTCTCAGCATTCCATCCGAATTCGAGACGTTGCATATTGAATGCTGAAACATCTCTTTTTTGGGCTCAACGCCCATCCTTGTCATACCGGTCAATACAAATATAAGCATTATCTGAAGTGTGAATCGAACCCAGAAGCATCGCGTTTACTGTCAGACATTTGTGCCACGAAGGCCACAAATTTCAGTAATCTTTATTAGTTAACGAAAGCTGCCCACCATACTGAACAACTTTTACTATGGAAGCATTTAGTTATTCAAGGTCAAGTCCAAAGTCAAATAATTTTATTCCAAATAAGAAGTTACGTGCTTAATTTTTTAAACGTCAAATAATTTGTACCACCAGTTCATTAAAGTTAATGCCTCAAGTCTGAGAAGAACCGGCACGGAAATCTTATTTGTTAAGGCGGATTTTACTGCATATACCGAAGTAGAAAAAAAATGTACGAACTGTATAGTCTGTGGCAATGGAATCACGACCCGGCGTTCCTTACAATAATTAGAAATTATTCAAAATGTTTGTTTTTAGGCTAAGTTTGTACTACATGAAAGAAATAAAATTTTAAAATCAGATAATAAGATTCAAGCTATATGGGATGCTATTACGGCTGCAGCTGGCAGATCTAGAGCTGTCAGTGAACCTATCAAATTAAAAATCAATAATATTATACTAAATTCAGCTTTAGAAGTGCTGGCAATAGCACAGCACTCATGTCATTAGCGCTCATGGCCTTCAGATGCATTTTCTATTCTAAGAAAACATGAGGATTGCTGTGAAAGGGTCAGTATCACCAGACAAATACGTTAAAACATTTAAGTCTTAATTTGAAAAAAATTGGTGATTTATGGGACATGGCTGTTAAAGTACTTAGCTCTATTGTATACAATATTCGCTTTTATTTTCAATAAATGTACAGAATCCGGTACTTTCCCAGATTGAATGTAATTATGCAAGTGTAGTAAAATAGTACAAAAGTGGAGACAGATCTGATCCTGAAATTTACACACAGATCTCTATATTTATTCTTCAAAAAAGAGCCGTGAGATCAATTTATCCTCTTAAAGCGAGATTCTTTGCGAGATGTTGAGAAATGAGAAATTATCGCCTCCTAAAAGTTAATAAGTCTTTTATGGGTCTGAGTATAAATATATAACAAGATTCCACAACCTGTGTTAGACTTCCAACTAAAGAAATTTAAAGCCGCTATAAAAACAATATTGACAAATAAACCTTATTACTCTGTAGAAGAATATTTAAAAGCTAAAAATGTATGGAAGTAATATGTTTTGAGTTTCGTGCAAGTTAGCTGCACGAAACTCAAATTATATTACCATATTACCACCATTACCACCACGAATTAAATAAGAAAATGGTGACTTCTGTATTTGAAAATAGCAACTGTTGAGTTTCTCGCCGGCTCTTCTCAGCAGGGCTGCCTTCCGATCGTGGTAGGTTTATGTTCCTTCGACGATTCAAAAGTACTTGCAAAAGTCTATTTGAATAAAGGATATTTTGAATTTATCGCTCCCGCTTCCGCTTTCGCCCCCATTTCCGCTTCTGCTTTCGCTCCCGCTATTGCTTGATCTACATTTCTACACCCGCTTTAGCCCCCGTTTCCACTCCCACTTCCGATCCCGCTCTACCCGCCTACTAATGCGGCTTTGACCTATTTCTTATTGTTGAGCTGGTCTTTTATGAGACTTCGTCAGATTTTCTAGATATTTAATGGTTATATGACAATGAAAGATGCCTATCACATTGATATATCTTAATTTTTATATGTAAACGGCAAATGCTGTAATTTGTTATAATTTAGCTGGTCCATCAAAATCAATTATAGCCTTAAGCCTGAATAGGCTTAAAAGGAATACAACAAAAAAAGTTTCATTCCAATCGATCCTGTAACTACGAAGATGTGCCGCGTACTCACAGACAAGCAGACTGACAAAAAACTTAAAAATCCTAGATTTATATTCTATTAATGTTTTTACATCCCACTAAATTGCTTTTTCGTAATTACACAATGTTTTTACTGTTTTATTATAGTATTACAACATATACTATACTATAAGCACTAAAAAAATATTCACTAATGAATCTACTTACTTAAGAACTCAAACTAGTTTTCCTTATAATTAATATAAAGATGTATTAAAATATACTAATTGGATAATAAAAAGACTGAAATTAAAATTTCAAATGAATATTAAAAACCATAAGAAGTTACAATAAGCAATACAGAATATTACAGAATAATGTAGTGAACTGAAATATTTTTTTGTACGTGCCCGCTAGTGTAAGCGTAGCTTGAGATATGAGATTTCACATACAAAATTTCATCCCTTATTGCAACCGTTGGGGGTTAATTTTTGTCCTGTGTTATCAACTATATTTAAGTCAAAATAAATGACATTTCGTTATCGTTATTTTCATCCCCTATATCAGACGCTAAGGGGTTGATTTATAAAAAAAATTATAGCCTTATGTTGGACGTTGCGTCATCAACGATCTTCCTGAGAAAATTAATTCTTCACACTTTTTCTTACCAGACCAGCGTAATGGAAATAATTTAAGCATAAACATATTTAGAAAAAATATATACTATATAGTAATCCATAAACGTGCATATGCATATTATCATATTGTAATTGTAGATATACGGGGTTAATGGCATAGTGTGTAGAACATTATAAAACATGGTGCCTTAAATGTTTAGGAGGGCTGATTTTGTTTGATTTTTCATTATTAATTTATTTACATTGTGATGCAGTGGGACAGTGTTTTACGTGGTTGGTAGTGGGTTCGATTCCCACTCGATGGAGATGATCACTCCACTACAATTTAATTATTATCCGTTCTGGTGGACAAGATAAAGCGCGGCGTTGAGCTCCGCCACACAACACGCAACGTCTCGAATTCGGGCAGAAAGTGGAAAATGGAGTTGACTTGACTCTAAGTTCTTTCTGACTACTCTGCTATGGCGAGAAAAACGAAGCTACGATTGACGTGATGTTCTCCGCTTTTCGCCTGACGCTCAACGCCGGGCTTTGTCTTTCCAGAGTCGAGTAATTAATAATTTAATTATATCCGAAATCCGAAACCAATTGCGCTTGCAATCGTCGCCCACTGTAACATAAATGCAGATCTAGAAACAGCTTATCAGTTACCTAACAATATATATGATAATTATTAAATTAATTTGAGATTGTTTTATAAATGTATGTATTACGCCTTGACCTTTTCACTCAGTCGATAAAAAAATGAGTGACTTGCCTTCAATTTTATTGTTATAAAGTATTATAAATACAATAAACATTTGATATCGTAAGCAATAAGTAAGGCTTGAGTTTCAAATTTTAAAGCTGATGGATTTAAGATCGCAACGATTTGGAGTTGTAGCAAGATTTTCTATCGAAGTGAAACTGTCTAGGCGAAATCTTTTGTGGCACGTTAGACGATTTTTATACGGGAAAATCTAAAGTTCCGTTCAGTAGCATACTAATATTTAAGGTATATACAGATATACCTTATATTAGCTATGCCAACACTGCCATCATTAGTACCATTACCACGGTCCACTGACCGTCGTTGTGGTTGTGGTGGTGGTAGTTTATAAAAAGTTTGAATCGGCAATCTTTGACTTTACTAGTCAGTAATGTCTACAATGACGTTATGACTATAGACAATACTTAAAGTATTTTGTATTATTCGAATAATATTTTAAAGAGTAAAATAACATATATTTTAGAAATGTCATAAAATCCATCTTCATCGTTTGTATTGTGGCCCTAGGTCTAGATTTATAAGCGGGGCTTTCTTTTTACCCGTACCAAATTTAAAGAAGTCGAACCGATATTTAAAGGATACCTTTAATTTATGGGAGGTAAATAGAGGTAATTGTCACATGTTCCTTCTATGTTATGAGATTGAAATATTACTTTGACATCTATATTACATGCAAGAAATTTAAAAGTTTTAGCATTTTTTGTTGTGATTTGATTCCTAGGAAAGTTTTTTTGTGAGTACTGTATAAAAATTAAAGCTGAAATAGATCAATGATAGTTGCAAAAAATAAATGAAACTAAACTAATAAAATAAATTAAATGTGTTGAATTAATTGATCGTTGTAAATAAAACGAAAATCCAATATATATATATATATATATATTGCAAAAACACGAAAGCTTAAATATATGAGTGGTCTTTGCAAAAAAACGAAAGCCACATTGCATCAGAGATATACGCAATTTGAAAGCTAAAATGTTCGAATGATTGTCTATGTCGCATATGTTACTTTTGTCTTGAAAATGTTACGTTTTGAGCTATCTCGAGTTATATTTGACTAGCTACCACTGGCATCTGGCAGCACTGATTTGTCAATGTCAATGTCACTTTGACAACAGTCTGACCCAATCTCAAATGATATCATACTCCACAAAAATGCCAATAGAATAAGAATTACACTAAAAAAAATATTTTTATAATGAAAACATGGCTGACCGCCTTCGTCAGATCGCACAAAGAGTTAAAGATAAAATATATTTGCCCCAAATAAAAAATAGCAGTCGAGAAAAAGTCGATCAGTTGATAACAAAATATGTGCCCGCATCCAAAGTCTCTGAGATAGCTGAGAAGTTCAAGCACGAAAATCTTAGTAATAGAGTAAAGGAACTGGTGTCTAGATATGAAAAATTCACAGGAATCGAGGAAATTATGGCTATACAGAACACTGTTGTTGATGCACAGGTTTGTTTTTCTTTATATAATTATTTAAATATATTTCTTAAAATATAAGTTAAATATAGAACCATGCTAAGATTTTTATCTTTTATGAGGTTTTCAATGTTTGCAAAACATAATTTTATTTATGCTACTCTAACAATTTAGTTATGAATAATGATAACAAAACACTGCTTCTAGAGATTTCAAAAAATATATCTATTCTAACTCTTCAATCATTTATTTGTAATAAGTGTAAATGTGAAATAACAATCATATTATCTATAAAAAATATAATTTTTTTACAAGCCACACAAAATTATCAATTTACAAAAGAGAAGATTTAATGTTAAAGACTTTTTGTCTAGAATTAGGAGTTCTTATGTAATATTCATTCTAATTCTATTTTTATTATTTTTAAAGTAGAAAATATTTAATAAAAATTTAATATTTCGCTACAAAGTTCATAGATTCTATAATGTTACATTTAATTGTTCTTGAAAGTCTGTAATCCATGTAAAATATGTCCAAATCTGTATTGTAATTACAAATTATTATTGTTACTTAAACAATAATACTTTTACTAATGTAATTGGAAGGAGTAAGGTTTATCTATAATTTCATTATTTGAAATATTAATTTACTTCTTATACTATATATACTCATTATTTTTAGGAAAGGTTTGTGTCAGCACAAGAGAGGAGGAGAGACTTTGGCAGAGAGCTAGCTTCAATTGAATCAAGATTAAAAGAACTACACTCAGAAATGCAAAATATTATGAAAGGGGAAGATAAATACTTACAACTTTGTACTGAGGAGCATAAGGTGTGATAAATATACCATAAATAATATATTTTAAAGTACATAATATTATATTTGTCCTATAATTAGAGCTGTTTTACAATGTATCTAATCTGTTGGGATTTGGACTTGGAGCCTTTTTGGCAAGTAAAAAAAAATTATGAAAAAATGTTTACAGACATTTGCCATTTTTTATTTAAATTTATTGGGTTTTTTATTATTTCCATAGTTCTAATTATTCGAATAATAATATTGTTATAGTAAATTGTTTTTATTTCATTTTTAGTAAATTATTTTTCGTTTAAATTAAAATTGATTCATTATCATTACATCAATTCATTATCAGTGAATAAGAAGAAAATGGAAAATAAAGTAAAAAGCCATGCTACTACTTATTTTTATCAAATTCAGTGTTGGTATATACTGAAACATTCTACCATTTTAGTTAATTATTCAAGAACGTACATTGCGTACTTTATTTTCTGACGCGGAGAGAGAAGAAAGAGAATTATTTGCGACAATGTCGGCGGCTGTCAAATTAGGACATGAAAGGGAAAGAGCACACGCCGAGCGAAATAAATATTGGTATATTGTGGCTTCCATATTAGGTAAATATTATCATAATATTCAATATTAATAGATGTAGGAAAGCCTTTAAAGGCGTTTTTAAGAAAATTATACGGATGTAAGTAGGAAATTTCGCATAGCTAAAGTTAACGTGGAGAAGAAATGCAGAAAGCATTTTTTCAGATAATCTAAGTTATTATAATATTTTAACATTTTTGAACTCCATCATAATTTTGAATTCTTGACTATGTTTGTCAACGTGCGCTGACTGCACGATATCTTATACCACAATCCAAAAAAGTCGCAATGTCAGAAAGGGGAAAGCTCTACTCACGGGTGTCCTCATCTTCCTCAGAAAAGAGGAAAGTTAATCCCTTGGATGTTTTCATTTCCCCGAAACCATTTCTTCGCACTTCACATAGGCTAAGTATGTGTATCTTGTGCTTGACCATCTCCATCTCCAAATGCGCTAGTCTAGTGTCAGCCGATAGAGTTCGTACATTCCAAACGGCCAATCGCGTGCGTAATTTCATGTGAAAGGTCGTCATTGTATGATCGAACCGGTTTCGCTATGTTTCAGTTTCTTGAATTTAGTCCTAGCCTGGTGGCGGGGCTGCCATCTTGGAGTTCACAGGCAATCCGTTTGATTCGGATATCCTCCTTAGTGATAACGTTCTGTTCTGTTGAGGCGCGGTTGTAATGCCCAGGGTGGACGACGTGGGCTTGGATGGCTCGGACTGGCTGAAGCTCTGCTTAGATTCGTGCCCTGCCACTAACACCGCAGAACTCACTTTTCAGAGCTCCCTTCTTACAAAATATATAAGCCTCCCACCCCAATAGGAAACTATATGTCAAACTTCACTTTCCTCCACGCAGTCCATCAGATAGTAATGAAAGAGTTTTATATATATTGAGTTAAATTAACTAAAAGTAAATTTTACTAAGCCTGACTGTAATTATTTTGAACGTAATACATATTTATTATCCAGGTACATTGCTCGGCATTGGAGGTTCGACAATCAATAATCGTCTCAAAATGGCAGAATTTAGAGATATGATGGAACAGCAAATGGCTAGAAGTGCTAGTGTATTGTACACGATAGCAGGTGGTGGTACAGCCAATAAGGCCGATATAGCTGATGCCATGAAAACTGAATTTGCTTATCAGGTAATATAAAGAAATTGAGATCATTGTAGCGCAGTGCAACAGTGTCCGACCGCACATGCGTTGGTTTTGGGTTTCGTTCCCACTCGGCAGATTACATTTCAAATCTAATATGTCAAAACGCGATTCTACTAATCGTGTTTTCACTTATGATACAATACCTCGAAATTGGGCTGAAAGTAGAAAACAGAATTAGATTATCTCTGCCATACGCAGTTGTATGTGCGAGATACACAAGTCTGAAATACATTGAAACGCTGTAGACCATTAAACTATACAACACTGTGCCGACGATGAAATATTCAGACGTTTTTATAATATCAAGACACGATTCTCCACTTTCTGCTTAATTCAATTCAATTCCTTGCAAATAAATTTGAACGATAGAACGCTTTTTCATACCTCATCGAAGCAATGATTTTTTTTTATATATAATTATTTCCCTAAGTGGGAGTCGAAGCCATCGTTCCTACAGCGAAACACTACTATGATAACCTTTAGCTACCTTTAGGATATTGGTGGTATATATTAAATTCCTTTGTAATGTCTTTTTTTTAATTGCAAATAGTTTAAATCTTTAACACCTATGCTATTTTAAGAAGTTTACTTTGTAGCAGTCGTGGCCGAGTGGTTAAGGCGTCTGACTCGAAATCAGATTCCCTCTGGGAGCGTAGGTTCGAATCCTACCGGCTGCGAAATATTTTTGTAAATTAGTTTTATTTTTTAACGATTTTTTGTCTATATATTTATTTGTATGTGAACTTTAACTCTATTATATAGTATTCTATTTGTTTTATTTTGTAGGAACAACTTGCCAATAATTTGGATTTAATGCACGAAAATATTAATAATTTGGTTAGTAAGCAGGCTTCGTTAATTGGTAAGATATTTAAGTCATTTTTAAAATTGTAACCACACATTATGAACTTGAAAGTTAAATTAATTATAGTTTTAATATTTTCGTCTATGTTGCTCTAGTTTGTTAAATTTTGTTAAGTACAGAATAATATTCTGTTTCTTAATTTTTAACTGTTTTTTTTTAAATCACCGGATTAATACAAAATATTTTATTTGCAGATCACATGAACCATCAAGAACATGTATTAGACACACAAATAAAGGAATTAAAACGTTTAATAATAGCAGCTTCACAAACTAGTGCTAAATCTGACGCGGAATTAGCGAGGGCATTAAATTCTGTACACCTTGAAGTAGACGATGAGAAGGAAAAAGAAAAAGAAGCATCCCTGCCATTGGATGGAAATCAAATTTTGACAGGATTAGGCATTCTGATGTGTGCTGCAGTCATTTTTGGCAACATTTTTGGAAGGATCAGCTGATTCTTTTTTTGTATAATAAAATTTCTTAATTTTAAGTGTTCGCTTTTAATATGCTTTTAATATGCGTGTATTTTTATTCGAATTTGAAGCTTATTTTAAAAACTTCTACTATTTTTGTATTTATTACATTCTTCTTAATAAAGATAGATCTTTCGTTATGTTATTTTTTATGTACTGTATTTTTTGTTTGGGAAAAGGCAATTAAATAGTTATTAGACAATACATATTAATACTGAAACTGTTCCTGATTATTAACACTGCTGGTCGGTTTTGTAAAATTGTTGTCTTGAAATAAATTATAAATCTTTATAGTAGTTTTATTTTTTAAAACTTATATGTCATTAAAAATACGTATATAAGCAAACATAAATGAAATTTCAATAATATTATATGGCTTTCGTATTTTAATTAATAGTTTTCTAAAATAAGACTATTTAGTAGAAAATTAATACATGTAGATGACATCACTGATTCCAAATGGCGCGTCCTTTTTTGACATTGACAGTTTACTATTATTACAACAAATTAAATAACCGCCTATTTGCTTATTTTGGTATTTTAAATAAATAAAAACTAACAAAAATGCAAGAAGGTATGTTAAAATTATATTTTAAATGTCATTTCATATTTTTTTATTTATTAATATGTAAAAGCAATGGTATAAATTATTTTTTCGATCAATTTAGATTTAGAAGTGACGGGGGTATCACGTAGTGGCAGGGTAAGAAAGAAAAGTTCTAAATTAATGGATTTTGAGTCTCCTGATGATATTGAAACAAGATTTCGACGTCAAACTCCAGTAAAAACGTATTCTAATCCGAAACACGAAGAGCCTATGGACTATCAAGAGTCTACACCTCAAAGACCAGCTGAAGACACCGGCACGGCGTCAGGCAGTGAATCAGATTATTATGAAAATAATGAAGAAAACGCTGATAGGTAATTTCTATTTGTTGTCTGAAAGTTAAGTTATATTCAAAGTAGGATGGTTAAATACAATTAGTGCTATTACAATTAAGTTATTGTTTACGTAATTATTATTGTCGATCATTCCAAATACTTTAAAATGACTTTTTCTGCCGTGGCATGTTTAATATAAAACAGAATTTCCAACAATATAATTCAACAATGTGTTTATTATTAAGACATGGGAAATGTGATTGATTTTGACATAATGATGTATCTTACCTAAAAACTTTTGATTTTCTTTTAACAGTTTGATTCACATAGGATACGAAAAACTTGATTGATTAAACAATGATTATTATTTAGATTATTAGAAAACATAAAACTTTCAATGCAGTGGGACACAGACTGACACTTGCTGGAAAAAGTCCATTTGCTGTGATTGCAAAGCCAATGCATTCTACTTTGAAATCCTTATACATTTATCACAACTTTTTGTTCTTACCACCTTCATATAGAGATTTTTACAAATTCAAGTATTGGCTCCATTGTAATATGTATTTTTACTGAAATTTTATATATAATAAATAATTTTATAGTAATTTATTTTAATTGTTTTTGAGTTTAGTATTACAAATTTTTCTGTCAATCTCTTGAAATTTTATTTCCAGCCTCGAATCAGATAGCTCTGGTTCCGAGGATGGTTCAACCAGAACACCAGCTAACTCCTTATACATGATGGAAAAAAACAAGAAGAAGTTGATAGTTAAGGATGGAAAAGTTGTTGGAAGGGCAAAAGCTCAGAGAAAAGACAAGGGTTTGTGTATTTTTTTTTTTAAATTGTCTATATGCTGTTGACCTTAATGATTTCAGCAACACCAGGGGTGTGGGGATGAGAGTGCTCAATCCCTGCGAAAAATGCAAGCACTGTATGGCTGCTTGAGAGTGTGGTCAACAATTGCAAGGGCGCCCCCCTGTGGGGCAAGGACCTGGTCTTGCGTTGTTGAACGAGTGGGGGAAATTACTAGTGTCACCCATAGTGTATCTATAAGATTGTCGCTAGTATGAACCACTTCTAAATGAACCTATTATGAACCACTTTTTGCCATATAATTTTCACATGTGTCTCAATCTGATGACAAGACAATAATTCCAAAAAAATGTAACTAATTGTGTGTACATGGAAGATATATGAAAAAACATATAATATTGGGGCCCAAAACAATAATATTTAATTTTCTTTTCTGTTTTTCTGTGCATTTGTGCAGGCTAATCTCAAAAACTACTAAAGCAATTTAAATACTGTTTTGACAATTGTATTTTAGTATACTTCCCTTAACATTTAGTGTTTATTTCATTTGAATCGGCTCATAAATAAGTTTGTTATTTTAAAAAATAGATGTAAACAAGAACTGAAGTAGACAACGGATTATCTTGACACAAGCTTCTCTCTGTCCACCCTACTATGCAATATAAACAGTGAAAGTGTGATAAAAAAATAAAATATTGTTCCATTTGCAGGTAAAACTCGTATAACAGCATACATGATGTGGGCAAAAGAGGCTCGGAATGACTTACTTAGGAAACACCCTGATATGGATTTCTCAGCTATTTCAAAACGCTTGGGAGAGTTGTGGGCTAATGTAAGTTATATATATATATAACTAATTTTATAAATATTTTAATTTTCTAAATAATTGATTGAACAAATTGACTATCCTAAAGACTGAACTAAAACTTAATATACTGTACAAAAAATTTACATGAC
>JAOYRR010000662.1:0-27451 GCA_038994665.1 Podotricha telesiphe
GTTTTAGGATATAACTAAAAAAATATTAAAAGTGTTACCTAATTTCAGGAAAGTCTTTAATGATTGATTTGATGGACTTTAATGAAATGGAATTTATTAAAGTGCCTTTGGCAGTGGCAGTGCATATAGGCACTTCTCTCTTAACATGTTTGTTTATGTGCATTTTCTGTATAGATGATAATGCCACGTTGTGTAGTTTGGGTTAGCCAAACTGGTAAAATGGTCGCTGGTCACCTCAGCTGGGCCTCCCTCTAGTAATGAAGGGTCTCATCAGGGTCAGAGTGCCTAAGCTCTGGTAATTTTTTTTAAATTAAGTAAAATATTTTCAACCGGCTGACTATTGTAACTTACATATATATACAATAAAAATAGTTGAATATGAATATCTTTGAGTACTGTGAAAATAAAATCAAACACAAATCGTATTAAATTTTATTATATTTATGCTATACCTAGTATATAATTCGTTATTAGTATTTCAATATCAATTAAAATGTTTAAATTATTTATGAAATTTACCTATTAATATATTTATTATTGCTCTTTTCATAGTTAATTCAGTTTCAGTATAATTCTGTAGAAAACTGTTTCTATCTGGCGGCCATGTTAAATTTCAGGCTAAATATTGGACAACACACCTCTAGCGATTATTATTTATGCACATTTCTCTGGTGTGTAATAAATACATCGTGCTATCTTTGCTTTTTAAAGGCCCAAACAAATTTTCAACCATCATCAACCATTTTAAAAGGAATATATTTCTTTTTTTTTTTAATTTTGTTACATTTTTGAATACTTAACGTATTAAAAGGATTAAAAAAAACTTTATTGCATTAGAAATAAAAAATAATTTGGCGTCCAGTGTGGTACTGCAGACTCTGATGCAGCGCCATCTATTGTGAAGCATATTATTCACTTCTGAATATTTGAAATAAGCTTCCCTTATTAAATACACATCTGATTGGATTGAGTTATTTATTAAATTAAAATACGTGTTATTTACATTTTCTGACAAACACGAATGTAGGCGTCCCACTCGGTGGCATGATAATAATTAAGTGATTTTCATTTCTCCGTTCTAGTGAACAAGACAAAGCTCGAAGTTGTGACATTAGGTTCTCTCTGACTACCAAACGCTATTGAATATGCTAGTAATTTATATAATTAAAGAACAAATAAGTAAGTATTTGTAAGTTTTCAAAAGTAAGTAAGTATTTGTAAGTTTTGTTAAATCATGTTTAAAATATGATTTTATTTTATATATATATATCTTTATAATACAGTATTACTTTATGGAATATAATAGTGAGCCGGTTGAAAACCTTAAAGTTTTAAGTAAATGAAAATTTGTTAAGAATCTTAATAAGACTTAACAAATAGAGAACTGTGAGCAGATGAAACAAAACTGACCGGAAATAGCACCTTACTTACGGCATACTTCTTATATCTATGACGTTTCACGTTTAACCCAAAACATGGCTTACCAAGCTCTCATAGAAAACAAGGAGTCGTTTTACGTTTACTGTGAAACTCACACGTTGTTATTACAAGCTAACGTAACGTGAATATAAGTCACGTTGATTCCAAAACATTCCCCACCAGGCTATCATAGTGAATCAAGAGCAATTTTCAAACAACGTCGTTCCAAAATGAAGTTATGAATCGTAATGCCGTGTAATTTGGAGCTGCACTTTCAATGAAAATTGTGCTTACATGAGTTCATAAAAAAGATCCAATACCAACTCACAAGATTCAATTAACAATAATAACACATAAGAAATTCAATTAAAAAGGAAAGAACAGTAATATATACTATATGAAGTCGCGTATTTCGACTATTAAGTAATATTATAATTTTTATAATTATAAGCGCAAGCTCAAAACACAAAATAAACCATAAAATGAAGTAACTTACGTAGTGACACTTTATTTACGATTCCTATTAGCTTCTGTTTAAGCATTCGATCAACTTACTGGGCCTGAATCTAGATCCACTCGGCCACGTGCATCCAATAATGCAAGACTAGGAATGCATATGCTATGTGGATGTCGCTTATATACACCGAAATATAGCAAGCGCTCGGATTTTATTTTATTTTATATATCAGCTGCTCTTTAGGAAGGTGCATTCCAATGGTGCGCTTCGACCTGTTTTGATTTCTGTTCATGTTTTTTACCTGTTATTAGAAATTTAATTTTGGTCGACGAGGTCTAGAATACTATATAACAATATTTTCATATATATTAGTAGCGAGTTAAGGCACTTTTTTCACTGGATATATATATATTGTCTAGGTATTGAAACCAACGTTTCAACGTGACCGGATAGGTTGAAGGGAAATGCATAAACAATTCTTAGTAACTGTGATGCAACACCAGGAGTCCCATAAGTATAGCGTACAACGTGGTCTAATGCCCACGGACACAAATCCGACTTCAGTGACAGACGGTTGGGTGGGGTGTTAGCTATGTTTTATTTTAAAAAGGTATCAACATCGGCACAAGTGTATCAAGATACCGTTCTTCAGAAGGTATTTAAGCCCGTTAACAACACCATGTTCAATAATCAAGAATGGTCCTTTCTCTCTTGCTTGATCCACCCGAACTTGGTCAGAAACGAACGTTCAAGACTTAATTAAAACTGAAGACTGGCCGTCATCTAGTCCTGTTCCTTAATCCTCTAGATTATGATTTATGGTCAGATTTAGAGTAAGGCTTGCTCTAAACACCATGATAATTTGATGTCCCTCAAACAGTCCGTACGATTGGCACACGATAACTGAGAAGGCAACCGTAAGAGTTCATTGCGGCGTGCACTATTAGATGGTATTGTAGAATGTACTCTAAAGGAACGAAACATTCGATCTTTTCATTCACATTCGATTAATCTAATATTCTGGTGAAGTGTTGGTTGAGTAAATAGATATAAAAGAGCATAAAGAGGTTTATGCTATATGAAGAGACCCTCCAAGTTTTGGATAAAAACGGAACTTTACGAGTTACGTATTGGAGGGAAGAACCAAACAAAACAACAAATAATGTGTAAGTTTAATAAAATATTCACAATGAAGTTAACTAGTGTATTATAATTTTAAGAACAATTCAATTTTCGATAATGGTACAAACATTAGTCATACACTTGTCACTCCCACTGTGTCCGGCAAGTAAACCGGAAATACAGGGATATTTCAATCAAAAATATTCCTTCGAGTAAATTTTTTACCTGTAATAAATAATTACGTCAAACATTTTAATTTTTAAAGATGTGTGTAAATACAACACTCACCATTGCATTATAAAATACACTTTGTATGCGTTTTCAATATGTAAGTTTCCACACCCATCACCAAGCCACACCCAACCCAGTAAATAGATAAAATACTGAGTTGTTCCATGCCATTCAGTCACGTTGAAATTTTGGCGCTTTTACTAGGATACGTTATCAGAAGTGCATGAGCGATGGAACATGTTGCTAATTACTTCTAACTTTGTCCTTTTAAAACCAACTCTCCTGCAAAGAAATAAAGCGAAACTGAAAGGCAAAATACGGAAATCTATGAGTCGAAAAGAGCACACTGTGGGCGCCATTTGATTTATATACACAAAATAATAAATTACATGATGTCAAAAAACTAAATAATACGTTATTATAGCTAAACCTTTTAACTTATATAAATAAATGAATAGGTTGGATCAACAGCAACAAGGTATACCTGGTTTTTGCTATATGTGCGACAGAAACACTCATTTGCTATGCCTGAAAGCTTGAAAATATTTCAAATGCAATTGGAAACATTATAATGAATATTTGTAATATTTTTAAAATGCTATTCACATAAGATATTTAGAAACCGTATGTTGAAGGTTTTTGGGGATTTGAGCCCAAACATTTTATACGTTACGCAATAAATTATGAAATAAATGTACTGTGTATGTTCGTACAAGCAAGATAAGCAAAAATAATTAAAACCTACATTACATTACTTAAAATAACTATAAACTTTTTGTTAAATTTCGTATTTGTACGCCTGACAGTGTTCGATGTTTCATGATCAAAGATTACTCATCTATTGTTAAATTTTATAAGTAGAATAATTTGATGTCTAGTTGTATTATTTTAAGATCTGATAAGAAAAAGCGCGGCTTTGGGTTCCATCATCCTGTGCTTTGGGTGCCATCGTCATTAACGCACATTGTCTTTAAAATAAGTGGAAAGTGATGAGTACATGAACAACTTTTACAAGTTATATAAAAATATACAAGAATGTTAAAAATAATATTTAAACATTTTTAATTTTTTGTTGACGCCTAGGGCCGAAGCTTATTTCGTCTGTCACGATTTATCAAAATCATCGGAACTAGGCACTCATTGCGTTGTTGTTTGCCTTATATTATAGGCTATTCTTGTATGTTGACCCAATGTCAAATGCCCATCACGTTTGATAGCATTAGTTTCATTTACTAATTTCGTATAGTTTAGCTAGAAGACTCTTACAGGTCTTCATCAGTTGTTCCAGATCACTAATTTTCACATGTCAATGGGAAATGCGCGTCTCCTTAAACAAGTTATATTAAGGAGACTTTGTCTATTTGTATAGTTCGACAAGCCATAAAATATTTATTACTTAAAAAAACTCGGTAAAGGTAACATACTGTTTTTCAAAAAGGTTAATTTCTTTACGAATTTTCCTAACTTAACGGCCCTAACCAACCAATCAACCAACCAACCTATATATTTAACCACCAATGGTCTTTGAAAACACGTGCACTTCAGTCCAATTCACTAGGAGATCAAACTAGTTTGAGAAGTCGTTTTGAAATCCACTCTTTGCTAGACAGACATATGGTCTGGTCCACCCATCTGAATAGGGTGGCTGGCTAATGGCACAAAGTGATAATTGGTTGTTGCTGTATGTGTGATAGAGACACTTGTATTTTGTGCCTAAAAGACTGAAGTCATCCATACAATGAATATACTCATAATAATACATTTAAATTAATGTACAGGAAAACACTAAGGGGAAAATTTAATAATTGTCAACTTTCTTTGTGTTTAAGATATAAGAATAACACATATGCAGAAAAGAATTAAAAATATGGATTTATCTTTAGTTTGTTTCTTAAATATACATCAATCAAATCACTATTCATTAAAAACATGAGTGGAGTTATGCAAAGCGAGATAAACAAAAAAAATCAATTTTGAATTAATATGATTTTACATATTTTGGTTTTCATTTCGGACTTATCGCTTCTTATAAAAATAACAAGTCCTTTGATGATCACGAACGATTTATTACTGAGAGTATTCAGACGTAAAGTTAAAATATAAAGTAATATATAGTGTGGCAGAACAACAGTTCTGGCATATTTATATAGCCTTACATTTCCTTAAAAAGTTTATATTACTTAGCGCTGAACTTATTTCATTTGAAATGTTCTAGTATCATTCACAGTCACGTTGAATTTTTGGTGCTTTCACCAGGACATCATACAGTATAAGAATATGGTCGGACTGAAGTTCGCAGAGGATATAAAATATGATGCTACGGTTCTATTTGACTCAAGATATCTCTTTCTTCCAATAATATAAGGACCAAAATTTTGTCCTTTCAAAATTAGTTGAGGCTTTCCTTTATTACTAGTTTTGATTTGTCTATAGGTCTACCAGTGATCTATCTTCCTGTGCCCCAAATATTAATATTTTTTTTATAATGGAACCACGATGTATTCGTTGTAATTTTTCATATTACTAAAGAAAATATTAGTTTTTAATTAGCGATTGCACTTTTACTAATAATAAAAAAAATATGAAAAATATTGTTATTTATTTATTTCAAATTATTTAAAAGCGCCAAAGACTGTAATTAATTTATTGTCAGTTAGTATTGCATATCCGTGTAAACAATTATTAATTGTTCGTTAAAAAAACGCTACTTCAATTAAGTCTAAAAAACAATGGTCACTCCTTACGAGATTTTTTTGTGCTTTTTTTGCGGTAAGCTTTTCCTTCCGTCAGTCACGTTGAAATTTTGGTGCTTATACCAGGACATCATACAGTATAAGGATATGACGTGTATGGCACCTTTAGATAAAATATGATGCAACTTGTTGCTTATGACTGTAAATTTCATTTTGCTTTAAAATGAACTTTCTTTTAAAGAAACAAGGCCTAAAATGAAGAAGTGCAGCTCAAAGTTAAATTGCAGGACCATAAGAGAGACTGAAAAACCAAAACTCCTAAAAACCTGAGGTTCAAAAGAGAAAGATACATTTCGATCAACATTTTCACAACTTATTACATCCTAGTGTTCTAGTAGTCGAAACATGTGACTGGTCTAGTCGTCTAGCTCATTTGAATAACGTAAGTTAAGTTTGATGATGTTTAAAGTAGGCCCACTGTGGGCGCCATTTGATCTTCGTAAACAAAATAATAACTTATATAAATAAATGGATATGAGTAAAAAATCATTGACGAAAGTTATGCGTGGCGTGCTTGAAATCAATTATGTTCTTTTTCTGCATAATATATAAATTTAAACTGATGGTTATTTGGTATATATGGTATAATTATAATTTATTCAAAATACAACATTTTTTTAAAGTGTTGTCTAAAAATATGTTTTGAAAAAATACAATTTTAAACTATAAGATTACTAATATGGCTGACTCCTACCAAACAGCTTGAATAATTTTCTACGCTTGTTTTAATTAAAAAAGGGGGCAAACCAGCTGATGGTCCTCCTGACGTTAAGTAGTTTTACCTTCGCCTATAAACATCCACATCAGAGGAGTTGTGGGTACGTTGCCAGCCCTGAAGGTGAAGGTCTGTACAATCGACGCTTGAAAGCCCCCAGATTGTACCGCTCAGGAAAAACCACAGGAGGAAGATTATTCCACGTCATGATTAAGTGTGGGGGGAAAAACTAAATTATCTCTTCTGAAATATCTGGAATAAATCCAGAAAAAATTGACAACTACAAATGAATCACGTGCGTACAGTCATGCAGCACCAGGGGTGCATATGCTGTAGGAATGTGATTCTCTGAAATAAACCATTCTCTGTTACTCTTACGTTATCACCTATTTTATATTTCAGTTGCACTTTTGGAACTATATCTAAAGTGTGAAATGTGGAAAGTTTTGATCATTATGGTCTAGATATCGTTAGTACTTAAGAATATATTTTCTTACGTGATATTTAAACCAATGTTTCAATGCTATTCAAATATTTGTAGACCATTTCAATGGTTAAACGATGAAACAGATTTAATTTGTGGCGATTTTTTGTTTATTATAAATGTAAGCTGAATGAAATCACGTTTAAAGATTTTTTTTATCTGTTTACATAGTCTTTTCAATAAATGTCCAGCGGTTTCGTTCCGAAAGACATTTATTTTCCTTACATATTTGTTTTTTTTCGGTCACGGATTCCCTGTTATACAACCATGATCACATAAATTATGAGAATGCAATTGATAGACAGACATATTAAAAAGATAGCTTTTGCAGAAATAAACCATCTTTGTTTGGAAATGCATTTGAATATAGTGTGGCATTCGATTTGTGTCTTTACTTTCCTTTAATAAAGTTTATTTAAGGTATGACAGATTGTTGAAAGTCTATTGCATACGTTACTTCGTATGTGATGTTTGCCCAGTACTAGCACTAAAGCCTGTTACACACACAAGCTAGACTGGAATTACTTATAAAGTTAAATTTCCTGATTAAGACTATATTACTTGGAACAATATATGAGAAATAATTGATGGACAAACCGTTTGATCATGGGAACGTCAGATATATTACGTTCAAGGAAAAGGCAAAGAGATATCCAAAGGCAATTTCAAAGAATATTCAGTACCTTCAAAGGAAACAGATTGGACCACAAGTATTATTAAATAAAAAATAAAAAGATTGATTAATACTTACAGTACAAAAAAACTAAGATACTAATATAAGAATATCAGTATGTTACATTATTTTTGTTAGCGGTTGAAGTAAATAATATTTTCATTTAATTTTTATTTTATTGTATTCATAGGAAATATAAAACAAGCACTAGATTAAATAAGAGACTATACTGGTGTAAAAGTTCCATTACGACTGAAATCGTTTCAGTATAAATAATAAATTTTAATAAATAAAAATTTTAAACGCATAATTTACATTTTTGCCTCAATAAGTAGATCTAGACTGACATATAAGTTACAAAAGACAATTTTAATTTATCAATTTGGTGCGTAGTAGTACGATAAATGCTATTTTATCATATCTAATAAAAATAATATTGTACCCTCTCCTTTTGTTAAAAACAAGTAAACCAAATTATATCTTTAGTTCAATCATTCAAATTTATTAAGTGCTATGTTATGTGAATGCCAATTTTTCAATTTTATTCATTTTTTTTGTCTAGTTCAAGTTTTATTCAACAAAATGTACGAAAAACAAATCACCGTGAAACCATAAAGTCTCACTTGAAATTCCAACGTGACTTAAGAGAGAAAGAAGGTACCTTCTTTATATACTAAACAATATAAAAAAATAACAAAATATATATATTATATAAAATACTCTCTAATTACAGAATATTACTAATAATAAAGATATATTTTCTTATATATTTAAATATTAACAAAAATAAATTGATAAAATATGTTTGAATTTGGTTGGTAAATGTCATCTGGTGGAAATAAATCTCTATAAGATCTAGTTTTGTTATCGTCAGTCATGTTTCATCAAAAACATTTGTACTTTTGGACATGTTCATTTAAAAGCGCACTGTGCAGAAGTTTATATCAGAAACTGCATTGTAAAATGCACTCTAAATGTAAATGAAACATGAATCATATTTGATTGTATCTAATATATTTTTCTACCATTAAGCATGTGACATCTGAAATAACTCCTAGCGGTATATGAAAGCCTGATTTTTGGACTAAACGTGACTTCGCAAGGTACTTTAGTTGTGAGTCGGAAATGTGGACACAGTAAGTATGTAGATCTATCTATCTATACGTCTACCATATTCTATATAAAAAAAAATAAGAGATGTTTGTTTGTCTCGCTAAATTTTGAGAACGGCTAGGCTGATTTGGCAAATTTTTGTTATAAAATATTTGTAGAAATCAAAGGAAGGTTTAAAAGGTCAAGAAGCCTAAAATGTGGCACGGAAAATAGTAAAAAAACTACTTTATTTTCCTATACAAGCTTTGCGCATTTGTCAAATAGGATGCGTTCGCAAATTAAATATTAGTGAAGAAAAATAGCATACACTATGAAGTATTAAAATACTTAAAATAAGTAAAATTTAGCTGCTTTATTAAAAGTTATACAATTTATGCATTCAATTATTTGATCTTGCTATCAATATGGCAATACTTCAATATTATATGTATACCTTGTTTACTTACCCAGTTACCTCGAACACTCTTAAACTTTTAAAAATATTATAGAAGAAACATTTTCAAAAGTAGCAACGAATAAATAACAGTATGTTAAAATGAAAATTGTTTTTTTTTGACAGTCGTTTATTGGAAAATTATTTTGGAAATGTAAATTTATTTAATTCAAATGATCTATACATATTCACCTAGTACATCCGAGCTAAAGGAACGTGAGTGAGAGGGCGACAAATGTGGGACTGACTAATCATACCACGAAAAATACAAAATGGAATTATTTTATAATTTATGGTTGGTAGAAAAACAACAAGAACAACATTAAAAAAAATAATAAGACTTCATTTTGAAATGAAACTATTTTTAACCGGATTAATCACGTATACTACTGGTATTCGAAAATATATTTAAGAATCCGACGTTTCAGTCACTTTACAGTAGTCCGTGGTCACAGGTAGACTGACATGGCATTTGTCTGTCATTTGATACAATTATTACATCAAACTACTGCCAACGATTTCTTAGTTACCTCGCGTACTGCCCGGGATTCTTGCAGAATGCGCTGGATGTATGTTGCTTTCTGGTGTGATAGGATTGAGACTTCAAGGTTTTCATTTTTGGGTCCCAGGCAGCAGAAAGTTGCCAACCGTCTTGCAACAATAATGCAGTGTGCCGTCATTCAAAATCTAACATGGCGGAACACCCAAGATGGCGGCCTATTTATTTTTAGTGCACTACATATGAATATCAAATAAAAGAGATTGCTGAGAATAAATTAGAAAAAGCAGGTATTCATAAAATATTTTTACTTATACTTTTAGTTTAGTTTATTTAATAAATCCGAAAATCTGCTGAAACTAAGAACTAGTTACGATTGCTTCTATCAGTCAGTCGAAATTCTTCTTAACTTAAGAAAAAATTAAAAAAAAATTTAAACTGACGGTTATTTGGTCATTATTTTAATTTATTCAAAAATACAGCATTTTTTCATCTGAACAAGCTACCCGTTCCCCGCCAGCGTCGTGGGAAAATCAACAAGCCGCTCACAGTGGAGAGACAACCAGCACTACTACCATATATGTGAAGGGAGTTACAGACAGGATTGACAATATCTTAAGGAAAGCTTCAGTAAAACCTATATTTATGCCTAACAAAAAAATAAGCCAGTTCTTGAGACCAGTGAAAAATAATATTCCTTTGCAGTGTGCTGGTATATACAAAGTAGATTGTAACTAAGGCTTATCTTACATTGGTCAAACAAAGAGGAGCATCGGCCCAACATCGGCCCAACATTTACATCAGGTTTGATAAAGCTAGGGAAAACAGATATATCCCAAGGATGATCCGCGAGGCTATTGAAATACAAATACACCCTAATTTCAATAGAAAAGACAGTTGCAAACTTTCTACCACCTGGGATCCAATACTGAAAACTTTGAAGTCTCAATACGATCACACCAGAGAGCAACATGCAGTAAGCTCATTTTCCAAGAATCCAGGGCAGTACGCAAGAAAACTAAGAAATCGTTGGTGGTAGTTTGAGATAATAATTGAATCAAATGACAAACAAATGTCACCCCAGTCTACCTGTGACCACGGACTACTATAAAGTGTTCGAAATGTCGGGTTCTAAAATTTATTTTCGAATAGCAAAATTATACGCGATTAATCCGGTTCATTTTAAAATGAATAGGAATCGTAAATAAAGTGTCACTACGTAAGTTACTTCAGTTTATGGTTTATTTTGTGTTTTGAGCTTGCGCTTATAATTATAAAAATTATAATATTACTTAATAGTCGAAATACTTACACGCGACTTCATATAGTATATATTACTGTTCTTTCCTTTTTAATTTAATTTCTTATGTTATTATTGTTAATTGATTTGTGAGTTGGTATTGACGAACTCATGTAAGCACAATTTTCATTGGAAAGTGTACTCTAAATTACACGGCATTACGATTCATAATCATTTTGGAACGACGTTGTTTGAAAATTGCTCTTGATTCACTATGATAGCCTGGTGGGGAATGTTTTGGAATCAACGTGACTTTGTGACGTAACGAATATAGTGTTTTTACTTAAAACTTAAAAACCAACTAACTGTAAGTTTGTTTCATTTCCTCAGTTTTTTCGCCTAGAAATGACACGTGCACTTTACCCGATTGTACCAAGGCACCAAAGAATATAAAGTTGTAATTTCTCAAATTACCTGGTGCTTTAATAAAAGCACCTGAAATGTTTTTGACGAAATACATTTTTTGTATTTAAATGTGTTCTAAAATTGTTACTTTGGTAGTTAAATAGCGGACCCTAACGCCTTCTTAAATGATAGAACAGAGAAAAACATGTAATAAATCCGTCAGACTGTTGCAGTGAAATGCAGCATGTACTTTTCATTTGAATTGTTTTTTCTTTAAAAAATGCACTTTATCATTAATGATAATAAAACTAAAATTATTTTACCTTTATATTCACGTTACATTACGTTTTAATATTTAAAATAATCTATGAGAGCTTGGTAAGCCATGTTTTGGGTTAAACGTGAAACGTCATAGATATAAGAAGTATGCCGTAAGTAAGGTGCTATTTCCGGTCAGTTTTGTTTCATCTGCTCACAGTTCTCTAACGTTATCTGTTCTAATGTCATTATATGTTCTTTGGTTTAAATATACTAAAAGCTCAAAATACTACAGTGAGGCCTTTTAGAAAACCATTTGTTTAGCAACAACAAACAGCATCAACAAATAACAGCCAGCATAGTCGCACCCTTATAAACTGAAAGAAACACTTAGAAATTTTAAAGTCTGAGATAATAATTTTTTTAAATATTTTTAATATTTTATTCAATAAAGATGAACATGGACAAGACGAAAATCATGTTGAATGTCCATGTTGTACCTGTTTCGGTTAGTATTGGGGACACTACTCTCGATGTTGTTGACCATCACGTATACCTGGGACACACAGTCTAGTTAGGTAAGTCCAACTTCGAGATAGAGATCTCTCGCAGCATTCAGCGATGGGCAGCGTTCGGGAAGCTACGAAATAAATATCTTCGCGTTTAAATTACCTCAGTGTCTCAAGACTAAAAAGTCTTTGTCCAGTGTGTGTTGCCAGTATTGATTTGCGAGAGCGAGACGTGATCGCTAAGTATGTGTCTCATTAGAAGGTCAAACAGCGGGCACTGTAGAGAGCAATGCTTGGTATTTCCCTACGTGATAAAATCATAAATGATGGCATCTGTATGCGAACAAAATTAACCGACATTGCTCGAAGGATTGCCCAGCTAAAGTGGCAGTGGGCCGGCCCACACATAGCCAGAAGAACCGACGGCCGTTGTGGCAGTAAGGTTCTCGAGTTCGACCACAAACCAGACGACGCTCAGTGGGCAGGCTCCCTACCAGGTGGACCGACGATCTGGTCAAGGTCGCCGGATGCCGCTCGATGTGGGAAGCGCAGGACCGATCGTCGTGGAGATCCTTGGAGGAGGCCTATTACCAGCAGTGGGTGTCGATTGGCTAAGAGAGAGAGAGAGGGAGTTATCATTTAATGAAACCATCCAGAATTTTTTTTTGACATTAAAAAAAAAGTTTATATGAATATACTTATTTGTTTTTAATTATAAGATTATATTCAGCAGGGTTTGGCGCTCCGTTCTCTCTGAATATCCCACTAGGGAAAACTGAATTGAAATTATAAAAAATATATAAATTAAAAGAAATAAACTTACCAATACTTTTAGGTCAACGTAATATAGAATTTTACAGGTGTTGAATATTTAAAAAAAAAAAATTAAGACTTTTAACCAAGCCGCTTTTTCCGGCATCAGCAGCAGCTTCTCCAGCATCAGAATGGTCACAGAGAACCTAGTGTCAAGAAACTCTGTTCTTGACTTTCCGCCCGAATTCAAAACAGCGTGTTGAGTGGCGGAGCACAATTTCGAACTTTGTCTTTTTCACCAGAGATGTGAAAATAATTTAATTATTATCATTCTACCGTGTGGGATGCAACCTATCGCGTTTGTCAAAGTCAGATGCTATTCCACTGTGCCACGATGACCTCTTAAGCTAGAGACTTAAAATGTATATAAAAGGTATTTCAATTTAAAAAGTAACTCAATTCGAATCAGATGTGTATTTAATAAGGGAAGCTTATTTCAAATATTCAGAAGTGAATAATATGCTTCACAATAGATGGCGCTGCATCTGAGTCTGCAGTACCACACTGGACGCCAAATTATTTTTTTATTTCTAATGCTATAAAACTTATCTTTAATACTTTTAATACGTTAAGCAGTCAAAAATGTAACAAAATTTAATAAAAAAAACATTATGTTTTTTTTTAAATGGTTGACGATGGTTGAAAATGTGTTTGGATATTTAAAAAGCAAAGATAGCACGCTGTATTTTTTAAACAACAGATAAATGTGCAAAAATAGTAATCGCTAGTGGTGTGTTGTCCAATATTTAGCCACAAATTTAACCTGGCCGCCAGCAGGATACAATTTTCTAGAGAATTATACTGAAACTGAATTAACTATGAAAAGAGCAATAATAAATATATTTATGTTTTCAGCAGGCAATCATTTTTTTTATATCAGGCCAATCTTGCATGAAATAAGAGGCTTATACATATATAATAAAAATATATACATATATATAGAATTAAATAGAGCCTGAGAACTGCATTACCAATGTGAATCCCATGTTAGACGCCAAACATTAGCAAACCAACACACCGATAGTAAGTCGATTTAGCTAATTTTGTACAAAATAGCAATTCCTTAAATAATGATACAACATTTTGTGACATCCCCAATCAACAAGCGTTACAAAACTACAGACAGATAACCTTTTAATTACCTAAGGACTTTTTGGCTTTTTTTGCATCTAAGATATTCATTCGTGTCAACTGTCAAACAGTTTGTTCATCTTTTGTTTGTTACTAATATATTATTGCGATGTTACTTATGTTTTCAGCAGGAATTCATTTTTCTTATTTTTATAATATATATGAAATAATCGATACGATTGTACTCACACCATTTTAGTCACGTTGGCATTTTAGTGCTAGACTATTAACAATCTAAAATACACATAATGGAAGAGAGTTTAAGATTTTTATCTCTTTCGAGTGGTTTGATATGCCTTGTAAATTAAAGTCTATATTTTAATGTAGAGAGAGTTTAATATGCAATTCGATGCAAACATCGAAGTGTCAAACACAAATTTACAATTTATTTGCCTATTTTACAACGTGACAATGATGCTCTCCCCCTATGTACATAAAATATTCATTCCTATACCAAATGTACACAATTTGTTGTGACTTGTAGAGTAAATAACTTTGAAGCAAGAATATCTGTTATGTGATTATTATTGTGTGATATGATTTATTTTAAATAATATCGAATTGGCGCCAAAAATGGATAACGGGTAGGTCCTGACAAAAAAAATTCTCGCTCTCTTTTTTCCCTTCTTTTGCTATGCGCCAAAATTATGAAATTGTTTGTATAAATTTGTTATTGTAAATATGTTTAGTATTATTGTTTGATAATTTCAAATGAATCAATCTTATTGAAATAGCAGCATAGGGGTCATGAAGTTTTTTTTTTAAATATAAATCAGTAGAAATACAGCACAATATTCTTCAGCTGATGTGTGATATCACAAAGCGACAAATAATTATGAGTGTTATTTAACTATTTGTGCTAGAATCGAACTATTACGACGCGCCAGGGCTCAGGCGTTTTAAAAAAAGATATAATTAAATTACAAAAAAATATTTTAGAGTTATATTTATTGCTTTATATATTTAATATAATTAATATTGAATCAAGAAAATTCAGTAGAGTGTCTTGGATGGAGGCTGGATTTGAACTGAGCTTACTTGATGGTCGCTCTGTGGGGTCTTTCGGAAAGCTGACATGGCATAGAGAATAGAATAATATTCTATGAAATTAAAATTATATTGCTTGAAAGGAACTTGAGCAAGCAAAAAGGCTAGTTATGAGCTAGGGTTGTAACAGAATGAATGGTCTTGGCAAATAACAAAGGTAAAAAAGCTCAGAGCAACGTGTTGCATCGTATTTCTATCATCATTGTACTTCTTATGTTGTATGGTATCCTGGTGAAAGCGTCAAAATTTCAACGTGACCAAATGGCATAGAAGCGAGCGCTCAATTTTGTTAGTATTTATTTATTGACTGACCGCACTCTCCTCGGTGGGGCGAGGGGGAATTGTATGGGTTCCAGAGCTAAGGCCCTCTGACTATAAAGGTCTTCACCGCCCACTACAGAGCCGGGTGAGACCCTTCAATTTCATCTATACAGAAAATGCACATACACATAAACAACCCTGTTAAAAGAACCACCCACCCACTTACATTGGGCCCCACAGTATACGTTACATTATATCATATTTAAATTATATTCTTAAGATTAATAATACATTTTCTGCTACTTAATTGTTTGTCAATAATTCATTAAAGTGCCTATGCACTTTCCTGAACATACACATACAGTGTACAGTGCACTTTATAAGGAACTGCGATATGTAAAAAACACTTTAAATATTTTTTTAGTTATATCCTAAAACCATCAACAAACCTTCAATAACCAATTTTAAATAAGATATTTAAACAGATTTTTTTTAACATATTTTCTAATAATTATGAAGCCCCTAGTAGTAATAGTAAGTAAAGTCACACACACACACACTTAATTTTAGTATACACGTAAGGGTCACGTTTAATCCAAAACATAGACTACCAGGTTTTCATAAACCATGAAGAGCATATCCCTTGCCCAATTCATGTTTGCTCAATATTTATAACGCATTTCACAACATCAGACATATATAATGAGCTCTTATTATAACCGATAGATTTTTACTTTTCATTTATTTTTAAAATATAGTTATTAATCCCTTTTACAAGATAATAAACACTCGTGTATATTGTATCTCTAAAACTCACTAAATATATTTTATATTAATTTCGTTTGATTACAGCCCGTAGCAAAGTCACGTTTAACCCAAAACATGGACTATCGGGCCTGCATATACCAAGAAGAGTAATTTTGTACCACTTTTACTCAAACGAAACAACTAAACGGGTGGATCAAATATGATTCATATTACCTTTACTTAGAATGCCTTTTAAATTGCCAGTTTATATTGATACACATACAGTGCGCAGTGCACTTTATAAGGAACTGCGATATGTAGCTTGTCATTCATGAGTTCCTGCTGCTGATGTTTTTGATTAAACGTGACTGACGAGTTGACGATGTCACTGTTTCTTTCTATAAATTTGAACTTTTTAAGTTCAAATTTCCAATAAAATTCGTCAAAATTTTGGTTTGCAAAACCAAAAACCTATTAATTTAAAAGTGGCGCCCAAATTGGGACGCACAATGTTAATTTATTTTTGCTGCTTTACGCTTATTCCCGCATAGCAGTGTATTAAGAGAGAACCTAGTGGCCATCAAGACACTCCGTTCTTCACTTTTCGACCGAATTCGAGACGTTGTATGTCGAGTGGCGAAGCTCAACGCCGCGCTTTGTCTTGTTCGCCAGAGCGGAGAAATGAAAATAATGAAATTATGGTTATTCCTCCGAGCTTGCAGTCAGACGCTCCCCCACTGTGCCATGATGTCCTCAATTAATTCTTTCACATGTTTTTTTATACATTGCTTTTCAATATTTCATGGCCTTACTTTTAAATATAAACTTATTTAGTTTAATTGCGCTTTGTTTTGTTTTGGTTACTTAATTATAATAGTCATTCAATAAGACTGCTCTTTGTATATCCTTTTCTTTTGTATATCCTCAGTCACGTGTGTTCACCGTACAGGTACCAGGATTGTATTCCACGTGAAAAGCTCGTTGCTAGACGAAATAGATGGAGCTTTCGAAAATGCAGCACTCTCTTTTTGGCTCATAGAGTTTTGCGTTACTGAAGAAGACATTTTACAATGTATACTTGTCTCTCAAAATTTTTGTCATTCATATTTTATGAAGGAGGAATTCATCGTACTTAGGCAATTGTTTGTCATTTAAAAAGCTTTGCTCTGAGGAATTGCTTCGAAACTATCAGTTGGTTTTCAATACTCTGTTCATTTTTACAACATTATTATTGATTGTCATGAACTAGAATTATGATTGATATCTTTTCAGACAGAGTGCACAAATGCAGTCAGTCACGTTTAATCCGAAACATGGTCCAGGCCTCGTAAGAAATGATTAAAGACTATAAGAAATGGGTTAGGATTTCTACGATCATCAGTCAGTCAGTCAGTGATAAAAATTTGATCTTTTTTGTTGAATTAAACGAATGTGGTAAGGTCACGTTGAACTTTTGACGCTTGTACCAGGATATCATATCGTGTAAGAAGGATATGAGCATAAATAGACGATGCAACTTGTTGCTGCTATATGCTTCCTTCTATTCCGAAATCAGCTTTTACACAAAGATGTATATTTATATTATTTATATTTATTTAGTATTTTCGATCACACGAGAGACTGAAAGGCACAATATGAAAGACTTTGAGCCTAACAGAGAATATTGCATATTCGAAATCTCTCTTCTATTTTGTCTAACATCGAGTTCTTCAGGAGGTATACAATCCTGGTACTGTGATGGTGAATACACGTGACTGAGGTCACACGTACCAAATACCGTAAATAGAAAGAGATAATTAATTATACCAATCTTAGTTTCTTAATATAAAAAAAAATATTCTATATTTTAGGGTAATGGCCATGGCGTCTTCATTTAAATAGAATTTTCAGAACAAATTAAATTACTAAACGTATATACTCATATTTATTAATATTAATAAATGTACAGGGACAACACACAAAAGGTAAAATTGAATAACTTTCTATTTTATTTATATTAGTCATATAAAAATAACACCTATGCAGAAAAGAAATTAAAATATGGTCTAATACATCTTAGTTATTTTTTTAAATATACATTAATCATTTCACTATTCAATAAAATCATTTTTTATAATAAATAAGTCCCACGTTGGACGCCACCTGAATGTCAGTAAATTATTTGAACCAATTATTTCAATGCTGTTATGAATATAAACATAGAACAAGTAAGAACGGAAAATTATATAATATGTATATTATTTTTCTTATAGTACTCATGTTGAATCTAAGGCGCTAATACGAATACGAACAGCAATTAAGGAACGTCTCATTTACAAGTTAAAATGTTACAAATATTTGGAAGCCATCGAGGCGCAGTGGGACAGCGTCTGACTGTAAACACGACGATTGTGGGTTCGATTACCTTTTGGGGTAATGATGCATTTTAAGTTATATATCTTACTCAGCTCTGCTAGGAAAACAAAACTAGTAGAACTCATTCATTACTTGATCTGAAAATACGTTCTAGTCATTCAGAATGAATGACTAGAATGAATTTTTTGAATTTGAATTTTTGTGCTTTCACCAGGACATCATACAGTATAAGAGTATGGTCGGAATGAATATAAAATGTGATGCTACGTTGCTATTTGACGCAAAATGAGGTATCATTTTGCAAATAATAATAACAAGGATCAAAATTTTATTCTAGAAATATACCAAAAATTACACAATTTCACTAATCAACATTATTAGAGGCTTTCCTTTATTACCAGTTTTAATTTGTCTATAGGTTACAAGTGATTTATATGCCTGTGCCCCAAATATTAATATTTTTTTATACGTAGAAAACTCGATGTATTCGTTGTAATTTTCCATAATACTAAAGAAAATACCAGTCTTTTATTAGAAAACATTATTATTGAGTTTTAATTAGCAGTTGCACTTTTTACTAATAATAAAAAAATACCAAAAATATTGTTATTAATTTCAAATTATTAAAAAACGCTACTTTAATTAAGTGTAAAAAACAATGGTCACTTCTTACGAGATTTTTTTGTGCTTTTTTTTGCGGTAGGTAGGTAGGTAGGGTGTAGTAAGATTTTCCCTTCTTTCAGTCACGTTGAAATTTTGGTGCTTATACCAGGACATCATACAGTGTAAGGCGTGTTTGGCACCTTTAAAATGTTGATCGAAATGTATCTTTCTCTTTTGAACCTCAGGTTTTAGAGTTTTGCTTTTCAGTCTCTCTTATGGTCCCTGCAGTTTAACGTTGAACTGCACTTCATTTTAGGCCTTGTTTCTTTAAGAGAAAGTTCATTTTAAAGCAAAATGAAATTTACAGTCATAAGCAACAAGTTGCATCATATTTTATCTAAAGGTGCCATACACGTCATATCCTTATACTGTATGATGTCCTGGTATAAGCACCAAAATTTCAACGTGACTGAGGGAAGGAAGGAAGCTTACTGCAAAAATGAATTCTATGCTGAAAAAAAGCGCAATGGAATCTCGAAAGAAGTGACACTTAATTAAAGAAGCATTTTTTTAACCAGCAATTTATATTTGTTAAAGGTCAACAAAAAAGATCAAATTTTTATCACTGACTGACTGACTGATGATCGTAGAAATCCTAACCCATTTCTTATAGTCTTTAATCATTTCTTACGAGGCCTGGACCATGTTTCGGATTAAACGTGACTGACTGCATTTGTGCACTCTGTCTGAAAAGATATCAATCATAATTCTAGTTCATGACAATCAATAATGTTGTAAAAATGAACAGAGTATTGAAAACCAACTGATAGTTTCGAAGCAATTCCTCAGAGCAAAACTTTTTAAATGACAAACAATTGCCTAAGTACGATGAATTCCTCCTTCATAAAATATGAATGACAAAAATTTTGAGAGACAAGTCTACATTGTAAAATGTCTTATTCAGTAACGCAAAACTCTATGAGCCAAAAAGAGAGTGCTGCATTTTCGAAAGCTCCATCTATTTCGTCTAGCAACGAGCTTTTCACGTGGAATACAATCCTGGTACCTGAACGGTGAACACACGTGACTGAGGATATACAAAAGAAAACGATGTACAAAGAGCATTCTTATTGAATGACTATTATAATTAAGTAACCAAAACAAAACAAAGCGCAATTAAACTAAATAAGTTTATATTTAAAAGTAAGGCCATGAAATATTGAAAAGCAATGTATAAAAAAACATGTAAAAAAATTAATTGAGGACATCATGGCACAGTGGGGAAGCGTCTGACAGCAAGCTCGGTGGAATAACCATAATTTCATTATTTTCATTTCTCCGCTCTGGCGAACAAGACAAAGCGCGGCGTTGAGCTTCGCCACTCGACATACAGCGTCTCGAATTCGGTCAAAAAGTAGAGCACGGAGTGTCTTGATGGCCACTAGGTTCTCTCTTAATACACTGCTATGCGGGAAAAAGCGTAAAGTAGCAAAAATAAATTAACATTGTGCGTCCCAAATTGGGCGCCACTTTTAAATTAATAGGTTTTTGGTTTTGCAAACCAAAAGATTGATGAATGCAATTTAAAGTTTGAACTTTTTAAGGTGAGAAAGAAACAGTGACATCGTCAACTCGTCAGTCACGTTTAATGAAAAATATCAGCAGCTGGAACTCATGAATGACAAATTACATATCGCATTTTCTTATAAAGTGCACTGAGCACTGTATGTATATCAATATAAACTGGCATTTGAAAATGTATTCTAAATAAAGGTAATATGAATCATATTTGATCCGCCTGTTTAGTTATTTCGTTTGTGGAGTAAAAGAGGTACAAAATGGCCCGATAATCCATGTTTTGGGTTAAACGTGACTGCTATGGATTGGATCAAAGGAAATATGCACCATACAAGTTCATTAAAGAGGTGAAATAGATTGGAAGGTGAAACAAATAATATTTCAAATAAAATATTTATTAGTATTGCAACATTTGCAAAATAAAATGTCAAAACATTAGGCAATTTTTTTTAATGTTTTAAAATAAACTCTCGCAAAAAAAGTTTGTTATAAGCTTTGTTTTTGTTATAAACTATGCACTATGCTGCTACATTGATTGTTAAAAATTAAAGGATTAAAATCAATCAGGTTATTGACGACCAATTTTAAATGGTATTCGAAATAACGTACACATCAATCCAATATATCATATCAAAATATCATTGGACGTCGTTTTAAAAGTACTTGTACTAATAGATAGAATTATGGCAAATCTTAACAGGCTGGTCTAGTAAGTAGCAAGACTATTTAATAAGGCATTGTTTTCACTATAAGTGATAAAGACACTAAATGTTGTCTAAAATTTGCAAAAATACCTCAAAATATAAATTAATAAATTTATTATAAAAATAGTATAGGAATTTGGAGATATTATATACACGAGTGTTTATTATCTTGTAACCTGAATTAAAATTAAGCTAGTATTTTAAAAGTAAAATAAAAAAAAAAGTAAAAGTATTTTTAAGAATTGACGAAAATTCTGTCACGTGTGTGTAATCAAAACATTGAAGACACCAGGCATTCATGAGTGACAAGCTATCTGTTATAGCTCATTATATTTGTCTGACGTTGTGAAATGCGTTCTAAATATTGAGCAAACATGAATCATATTTGATTTGGCTGTATATTTATTTATATAACATTTTGATATTACGTTGTTAGGCAAGAGATATGCTCTTCATGGTTTATGAAAACCTGGTAGTCTACGTTTTGGATTAAACGTGACCCCTATGTGTATACTAAAAGTAACTAAGTGTGTGACTTTACTTAGTTAATACTAGTCTAGGGACTTCATTTATTAGAAAATATAAAAAGCAAATTTCAAGCAAAGAAAACTTTCTGCCACCTGGGACCCAAAACTGAAAACCTTGAAGTCTCAATCCTATCACACCAGAAAGCAACATGCATCCAGCTCATTCTGCAAGAATCCAGGGCAATACGCGGGGAAACTAAGAAATCGTTGGCGGTAGTTTGATTTAATAATTGTATCAAATGACAGACAAATGCCATCTCAGTCTACCTGTGACCACGGACTACTGTAAAGTTTTCGAAACGTCGGATTCTAAAATGTATTTTCGAATACCAGTAGTATACGCGATTAATCCGGTTAAAAATAGTTTTATTTCAAAATGAAGTTTTATAATTTTTTTATCTTGTTCTTGTTTTTCTACCAACCATAAATAATTAAATAGTTCTATTTTATACTTTTCATGTTATAATTAATTAGTTAGCCCCACATTGGTAGCCATTTCACTCACGTTCCTTTAGTTCGGATGTACTAGGTGAATATATTTCATAAGGACCTAGGTGTAGAAAACATTTGGGTTTAAACATCCGACCCGCGCGGACGTCTCTCTGTCCGAGCATACCGATGCATTCGTGCATCACACCGTTCATCCGTTATCGCGCTCGCGCTAGTATCAGTGCTAGTGTTGTGTTTGTGAAAGTGGAAGTGTCTCAGCGACTCAAGTGCAGTGAAGTTTAAGTGAAAAGTGTCAAAAAGAGGATTGTATCGTCGTTGTGTCGTGAGCGGCCGCCGTCGAGACCAGGGCAGATTAGTGTCCAGAAAATCCGGAACATACAGGTCAGTTTAGGTACTCACCCCCGTCACCTAAAGACGGGTTCTGTAGGGTACACAGTAGGCACACACCCCTCGCCTACGGCGAGGGGACAAGTTCTCAAAAGCCATCCCGGGACGATGGCGTCTCCGGTCGCTCTAAACCCCGCGGAGCTCCTCGCGTTCGTCGCGAGGACCATGCCCGACTCTCTTGGCGTATTTGCAAAAGACGTAGAAGAGACCATCGTGCGGTGCGCATCACCGCAGTCAAGCGGCGGGACAAGCGGGTCTTGCTCCTCAAGCGAGACCCCAACCGGTTACACCTCCTCCGAAAGCGAGGAGGAGGACTCAGCGACAGACGCCGCGGATGAAAATGGAGACGGGTTCGAGACCGTCAAATCAAAATCCGCCAAACGCAAGGCTAAAAAGGCCTTAAAAGCCCCGACGCCAGCCAAACGCGCCGCGAATCCCCCCGCGTCAAAGGGGAAAAAGAAAAGGGAGCAGGTGTCCGAAGATGACGCATGCGCGCAGGTGGCCAAGCTACCGCTAGCCCCTCAGGCAAATATCTCGCCCGCCGCCGCTACCGTATCCGCGACCGTACCCGCCCCTGCCGTAGGCAGGAAGGATAGGCTACCGCCGCCAATTGTCATCCACGACAAAAAATCGTGGAACGATGTGTCCAAATGGACAATCGAAAACGGCGTGCGGTTCAACTCCGCACGCGCAACATTACAGGGAATCAGTGTGCAGGTTCTCTCAACCGTAGACCACCGCCGCCTAACCGCACATCTTAGGCAAAAATCGATAGGATACCATTCCTACGTCCTTGAAGACGAACGCCAGTTACGCGTCATCATAAAAGGAATCCCAAAGGAGATAGAAACGGAGACTATCTTCAGTGATTTAGTATCACAAAATCTCCCGGTGAAAGCTGTGCATCGTATGCTCAGTTTTCGCTCTCAAAAACAGTACGACATGGTACTGGTCATCTTAGACCTCTCTCCTGAGGGGAAAAATGTATTTAAAATCCGATCAGTCTGCCAACTGACGGGTATTAGGGTAGAGACGCCCTACAATAGAGGCATACCAGGACAATGTCACAATTGCCAATATTACGGCCACTCGGCCAAAAGCTGTCACGCTCGTCCTAGGTGCGTTAAGTGCCATAGCGACCACGCCACCCGATACGCTCGATAAAGCCATCCTGCAGGGCGTCTCCCTCAGGGTGCGCTCTATCGAAACTCACTCAGAGCTTAACTCAGACCATAGGCCGGTGGTCATGAAACAAGGGCCGGCTTGTGCCCCGTCACTAACCAAAATCACGGTAACGGACTGGAAACGGCTCGAAGACCGTCTAGGGAAAATAGACCTACAACCATCAGGCGACATGACACCCGATACTATCGACTCGGTAGAAGCAGCCAAGGCGGCCATTACCCACCTCAACGTCAATATAGGTCAGGCTCTCGACGATTGCTCGAGGGAAGTAGGCGCGCCCACCGAAGGGCGCCTCGCGATCCCGAGGGATCTTAGGGACCTGATTAGACGCAAAAACGCTGCGCAAAGGGCACACGACGCATATCCCACGCAAGACAATAAAAGTAAACTCTGGGCTCTCACGAGACAGGTCCGCACCCGAATCGCGGAGCTCAGAGAGTCTGCGTGGAACAACCGACTCGCGGAGATCTCGCCATCGCACGTCGCGTATTGGACGCTGGCGAGATCCTTCAAAAACGACACGACTGCAACGATGCCCCCACTATCGCGCCCGGACGGAACAATAGCCTCCGACGATACGGAAAGACCGAATGCCTCGCGGACAACCTAGAAGCACAATGTGCTCCGTCAAACCAACCCTGCGATCCAAAACACGTCGCCGCGGTGGACGCAGAGGTTAAAACGTGGTCATCGACACCACCGACCGGCGAACCGATACGCCCCCCAGCAATACGTAACGATGAATTGTCTTGACGATTTTTTGTTTGTTCAACGGTAACTTGCAAATTATGATTACCTTAACAATTAACCTTCAGCTTAATTATGTTTTTAATATACATTTATCTCGTGGCATGTTTTTCTTAAAAGTGTAGCTACTACTCAAAAAAGACGCGTGCACAATAATTCTTTTCAGTTTTAGGTATACACGCTCAAATTTTAATCAATTTTTAAATTAGATATATACTTTTTATTCAAAGTATTAAATAATTTCACATAAAATATTTTTATATTACTGTTCTTATACGAAGCCAATAAGTTCTATGTGTGTGTTCACAGGTGAAATTGCTACTTATGTCAAGTCGTCTCTTTTTTTTTTTGTACACAAAGAAAATGTTGAATATAATTTTCTCCTGCAACTATTTAAATATATTATCTATAAACCTGATGTCGGGTCGTCTTAAATTTTTGTATACTTAGTAGTCGTTCGTCACTTTTAAATCCGCTTCAGCTCCAGAATTAATAAGTATTCTAAAAAACTTTTCCTGTTTTCTTTATAATGTTTCGTGCTTTAAGTATTGTTTCACTTAATTAAGTTGAAAGGGTTTTTTTCAGCTATCATCTTAGTAATACTTTTATGATTTACTTTAGCTTTTTTACTTACGCTAATAATAGCTGTTGTTAAACTCAAATGTCAGGTATATGTCAACATTCTTCTTCCTCAATGCTACCAAAGGTTACGTTAATTATATGTTTGCATTTAGTCATTCGTATTATTGGTTTGTGTTTGTGCTGTTTAATTAAAAAAGTTTTAAGAAAACAATGGCAGTTGTTTTGTGATTTTACAAATATTTAACTTAAAGCTCAATCAGCAATGATAATAAAAAGAACCTATTTTTTTTTATTTTAAGAGGAAATAATGCACGTCTTATATAAGCTACAAAGTTATATTTTAATAAAAGTTATATTCATATCCTACTGTTATAAACGCGAAAGTTTGTAAGGATGTTTGTTACTCTTTCACGTAAAAACTACTGAATGGATTTTAATGAAACTTTACAATAATATAGCTTATACATCAGTATAACACATAGGCTACAAGTTATAAAGACATTGTGTGAATTGACCAAAATTTCAAGTAAGTATCTTATGTCCAAGCCATTAATGCCAAAATAGTGAACCATTGTAGTCAATAAATTAATATATGCTAAATGCATATGTATACACGCTACATATACCAGAATATTATATGTTATTTTTGTGTCTGTCAGTCTATTTGTTCCGGCTAAACTCTAGAACGGCTACACCGATTTTGACGGGGCTTTCACTGGCAAATAGCTGATGTAAGATCTCCACGCGGACTAAGTCGCGGGCACAGCTAGTAAAGAATAATAACAAAGCCTTATTTACATCATATTCCGAGAAATTTTTACATGAACGTGCTCGTATATACTGCTTACAATCACACTATCGATTCCGTTAAATCAGATAATGTAGTTAAAAACACTTTTTATCGGAAACTAATATAATAGATAGGTGTATATGTGAAATGTTGTTGTTCGTAGGGCGGGTTGCAGTAATACCGTGACGCACGGTTAGGGCACGTGTATGTAGGTGAACAATTGCGATGGCGCCGCAGCTAGGGTTACCATTTGTAAATAAAATATATAGATATTTATTCTACATTTAAGTACTGCTTGCTTAAAAACTAAAAGAAATAAGCCATTTTATTTTAAAAATAAAACTAAGCTAAATATTAGATAGCTAGAAATATCTCTCAGCATTGCATTTGGTTTAAAGGATGTAAAGTGGGAGAATAATTTGTTATAATCATTAGTATCTATTTTACCAAATATAAAAGTGTCTAGGTAATACAAAGTACTAATTAATAATAAGTCAAATGAATACTTTTATGAAAGATTTATGTTAAATGATTTCGCATTGCGGGGGGGATATTTGTTAAAATAAATAAAATTTGAATCTTTTAGCTAAATTTAAAATCTAAACAAAATGCAGGCCGCTAATAAAGTCAAACTGCGAATCCACATTATTATTGAACAATTATAAAAGTAAGTGTTTGTCAATACTACTTGTTAAAGTTAATTGGTACGTAGTCGATTGTAAGAAATTCTTATAGTTATGAATTCCATTCTGGTGGCTCATAGTATTTATTCCTTTTAGTAGAATAATTTCTTTTCTTCGATCCGGTTATATAAAATGATAATAATGAAACGATATAGAATATCTTTTTAGTGAGTAATAAGCAATGTTTCCAAATGCACTGAAATTGAAGAAAATCGTGCTGTTACATATTTTCGACTAAGGTCGTCCGGGATATGGGTAAGATGCGTTTACTATCAAAAAAATATTTGATTTATTTAATAACTTACTAACTATTTATATATATTTATAGAGCTTTTACACTCCTGATTAATTCTATACTATAATGTTTTATATCTAGTGCATTAACTCTAGAAAACCGTTATTATAGTGATGTAATTCTTCACGATTAAAATAAACAATTCATTGAATTGCAAATCTTTATGTCGTTGCATAACATAAGTAAGTACACAATCGTAAATGATATGAAAAAAAAAAACCCATAGCCTCATAGCCTTCTTGATAACGCAAATAC
>JAOYRR010000663.1:0-25478 GCA_038994665.1 Podotricha telesiphe
AGTATTACCAGATCAGTGAATATAAAATCGCACACAAGCGTAAACACGGAAAATGTTTAAAATATTTGTGGTATTATTTCCTCTTATAGCCGGCCAAGTGGAGTTTAGTACGAGACCAAATAATGTCAGTATACTTCTTTTATACTTCACTCATGATGCTAGTCAACAGGCCACGGTACTCGCGCCCTTTGGCATATGGAGTTTACTAGCGGGTGTGTCCATCGGAGCGTCTGGAGACACTCGACACGAGATATTCAGATCCTGTCTTTTACTAACTGACGTCGATAAATTCTACGCTCAATATATAAATTTAACAAATGTTGTTTTCCCTAAGCCTGCAGCCGAAGTAAATGCTTCTAGTACCAACTTTTTCTTCATAGACAGACAATTTAATGAGCTAAGCTCAAGGGACTTCCAAGATGATTTAGTTGGAAAAAGTCATACAGTGATAACTTATTTGGATTTTGAAAATACAAACACTGCTGCAAATAGAGCGAATAAACGTATTTCACTTAGAAGACCACCAATCTCTAATGTCTATGTTCCTGATGATTTTAATGAAGCGTCCATGATAATTGGCAATGTTATATTCTTTAAGGGGCTCTGGACTGTACCCTTTAATATTGGTAATACAAAACCGGAACAGGCGGGAATTGGAGCTTTGGATATGATGAATCTGCGGGCCAAGGTGCCTTACAATCACCTTGACACCATGAAAGCATCTGTAATGGAGCTGTCCTTTGGTAGCGATGGAAAATATTGCATGCTGCTTATATATCCAGATTCAAATGTTGATATTAAAACAGTATACAAAAGTTTTGAGAAAGTCACATTCAGGGACATACTGAACGAACTCCAGGAAAATGTAGGTAAAGTTGGACTAAAAGAGATTGATATCAAGTTACCGAGGTTCAGAAAATCCACTTATGTTATTTTAAACAAGCCGCTAAACAATATGGGTATTTATAACGCTTTCGACCCAACTTTCGCTACTTTTCCACACATAGCGAGAGTGCCTATATATATTGATTCAATAGAGCATAATATAGTTGTGTCTGTTTCTGAATCTGGACTTGTAGCTTTTGGTGCCACTCCTGGAGGTGGAATTGCCTCAAAGAAGTTACAAGATGAAAATGTTCCAACAAACTTAATTTTATTTATTCTGGAAAAGACAACAGCCACAGTTATTTTAGGAGGCATATTTCCATAAGTAATCCAAGTGTCCTAGCACACATCAGCCCAACGGTTTTATTACAAAAACAATTTCCATACTATAAAACATGTTATACTCCCGGTATTTATGAAAATTGTAATTTGTAGAAAATACCTATTAATAAAAAAAATGGGTTCTTATAATCTTAGTAAAAGCCATTTATTTTTCAATCCCAGACACTTAAGTTCCAAGTTATAGTTATATGGAGTAGAAGCTGAAGAACAAATAATGGATGTACCATATTCATGTATCTCACGACTGTTTTTGGATAGACAGAGTGAACCTAGTGAGTCCTCCGTTGTCCACTTCCAGCTTAAGGAAGGACAAAGCCTCTATAAAACTGGAGTGGACCCGGCCAGTGTGGACCTGGCAAATATAAGTAACTGCTATGAGCTTGAAGCCACATATTTCAACTATGCCACGATGGCATTAAGTTCATATGCATATAGACTGATAGTCACTAGTTAATAGTGTTTCGTGTTTAATATAAATGTGTATCTTTTACATTAATTACTGCAGAACCAAATAAATAAACCTAAAGAACTATTATTGAATTTTAATCATGGAACCTGTTTTACTGGTTATTTCCGTTACAAAGTTTACCTTTCAAAACGCTTGTTGTAACATTAACTAGAGCAAGCGTATTTTATGTTGACTGGAAACATTGACGTCCAGACTGGACCAAGATTTATCCGGCTATCCTATAATTTCGCACAGATCAAGATCAGTCAAGCAGCCAACGGCAGTTGATTAGTGACTGAGACACATAACACCATGCACGTTATGAAATCACTAGCGTCTGTTGGAAAGTTCTTACTTACCAACAGACGCTAGTGATTTTATTGTGGTAAGAAGCTTTCGTCTTACCACCAATAATTCCCAAAAACTAGTTCTGCAACGTCTATTGTAGCCATCTTCCGTCCATTCAACTTGAAACGCGCTTGCTGAACGTAGATACAAATTATTATTTGTATATTATATATTATACATTACATATTCATTTTTCCGGTATGCCGAGATTCACACACATCGGTATACACTACATATCCCGTCCTGAGACCTTCAAGAAAAAGGATATATAGTTTTCCCCTATGTCCGTCTTCTACCCCTTGTTCGTGTACTTACTGTGATTTGTGCAGGTGATGGATGCTTTTTGTGATGTTGGATAGATGATGGCTGAGTGACGGCTATTATACATTACATAATTATATTATTATTATATATTATTCTTTCTTTTTGGCCTGTTAGTGTGATTAAGTGGTTAGTGATTCATTGTAAGCAGAGGGTAGTAAGTTAAGTCGAATTGAATCAGTTCCAAATATTTGAGTTGCTTCTCTCTCTCTTCGACTATTGTATATTATATTAACAAATTTGTATGTTTAATTTAAGAATTTTAATTGGTTTTATTTAAGTATTTTGTAAGTATTTGTAAGTATTTTGGCATTAACCTAGGAATTATTTACCTACTATTTTGTTATGTAAAAAGTGTTTCATACACAAAATTTATCCTCTCAATAATTTTCAGATATAATATTTATTTTTAGTTAAAGGATGTTTGTGTTAGTAATTATTAAAAAACAATTTCGAAAGAAGACGGAATTTTGTGTCTTCGTTTGTACAGGCAAATCCTACAATCGGCAAAGGCGGTTTTATTGTACTTTCTTGTGAAACTTGTTGACCCCATATTGGTTTTATAGCACATTTAAGACTCATTGGATATTGAAATGTATAAATAATATAAGTGTAAAGAAGTAATAATTTCTTTCGTTATGATCACCAGAAATCATTGATTGAAATTCAATTAATCATTAGAAAATGGTAATTTCAATTAAAGAAAACCTTTCACAAGACACACAGTGAGATCCTAATATAAGCTAATACAGAGGTTATCGTGATTCTGTATCAACTGATAATATTAGGGCAGTGTTTAAATGAAGCAATGGTGGTAGGTTCAATTCCCACTTGGGGAAATGATTATATTAAGAAAATGTATTCACAATTGAGAGGGAAATCAGGGAAAAAGTTTCTATTCGCTAGCTTCTATGTACCTACTCTATATGCGGTATTTGCGTAACACTAAAAACACTTCAAATTTTTAATTCAAAATAAATAAATGAGGATAGAATTTTTGTATAATGTTGTTGTGGTTAAATTATTAAGAAATTGGGCTCAGTAATTATTATTCATATTCAAAATATAATTAGTAAATATTAATTTAAAAAATTAAGTAATCGTTCGACTGTAGCTGTTGCGCTTTTGTCATAATCTTCAATACATGAAGCAAAAACTTTGTACTCCTTTTACAACAATTACGCTAGTAGAATCTGGCCCTGTTATAGTTTAAATAGAGAATGAATACAGAATTCTTATATATTTTTTAAATAACTCGTAAAAAGCACATTAAGTTAATAAACTAAATGTAACACACTCTGGTAGAGTGAGAGTCATTTGACACACACTACCACGTTTGACGTGTCTACGCGTCAACAGGGACACTTCTATTAGTAGGATTGCCCTATTTGAGAATAAGAAGTCTCGATCATGAAGAATCCAACCCGAAAAGGGCATCAAGCGTCCTAGCCAGTAGGCTTAACTCGGACTGAGCGAAGCAAAGTCCCCCACGACAAACGGTGTCGCAAGTCGAGGTTCGAGTCTCACATGAGGCGCCCTTGTGTCACCGTGAAACTAAATTGATGGTTTCCTCTCGAGGTCTCCAAGCCAAGGTCGGAGCCTCTTTTAGCTCGGCCTCCCTCAAAACCCGGTGACGTTGTAGAGGCCACTATGGCCAACAGCACACTACACATTCGAAAAAAAAAAAAAACCAAAATCCAACCATACAACGTGACATTGGCGAAGCGATCTGTGCTCAATTTGCACGCTCAAAACTATAAAGTAAATAAATTAAGAATGTAACAACTTCAGGCTTTTCACACGGTGCCGAGTACAATAATTCCAACCCCTACTTATGTATTGTTGATTGAACAGCTGTGAGAATTCGACAATTCGACATTGATTAAGATAGACATATATGTTTCATATTAGACCACATTCAATTTGAAATCAATTAACTACCAAATTCAAATCAATTACGTCATATTTGACCAAAGAGTAAGGTAATATATAGACATAACATTAATAAAAATTAAAAATGATGTCTCTGTTGTATAATTTCAAATATCTAATCATCGCTACAAATAGATAATAACAAAATTATGCATAAATTCATTAAGTCACTGACTTAAGATAATCCACACTAATACTGTGGTATTAGTTCGGATCCAATGTGTAGATTGTACATGCTTGAAGAAGGTTCTGTTTTACAGTATATATTACTTATCCCACTGCGTTCAAATTTTTATTCGTTTTCTAAATATGTATTTTTCAATTTTCTAATTGTTCGAATAACACTTTAAAAAAAATGTAAAAAATATATAACTTTACTCATACATACTAATACATAATAAAGTACAAATAATTATACTTATTAATAATTAAAATTATAATTTTTATTAAATTATACAGTTACGTACAATTATTTTACTCCTTACTACTTTAAATTGTCAAAGTCAAAATTGATATGACTGTATATTAATATTATTTTTCAATAAATTTATTAAACTAAACATTCATCTTTAAATGTTAAGCTTTGCTATTTGTAAGTAATCAGAGCTGCGAACCACATAGCTGTAAGGACAATTTTTCGTAAATAAATTAAAATAATATTATTGAAAACGTACAAAAGTATAAAGACAAGTAAATAAAAAAATGTAAATATTTAAAAGGCAAAAAAATAATGATTAAATTTTAAGTTAATTATTTCATATTATGATTTATTTTTAAAGTATGAAGATTCATGTATTTTTGTTTTTGTTTAAAGGTATATGTGTCACTAAAGTTACCATGTTAATGTCAATATCAAAGTGCAAGTCAAAATTAAAAAAAGAACCGGGATGAATAATTCCAATATATATGTCACCTAATTATTTACTGCTGAATATATCAATTCAAAAGTAGAAGTCATTTTTATATAATTCCTAGTAATTTTAATATATTTAACTAATAATATCAATTTATAGGTTATGTTGTAAAAAATAATTGTTACTAAATAACGTTATTAGAAATCAATTAATTACTAAAGCGAATAATTTTAAAAGGTTTCGTCTATTAGATTTCAGTATTTCAGATGTAAAATTCAAGTACGAACGATACTTGGTAGGTAAGATTCCTTTTTGTGTACATATTTATTAATAAATTATTAAGAATAACTATAAGTTCTTATGGAAAACAAAAATACTAGTGTTGCTGGCTGTCTGTCTATGACGCTTTCACGGCTAAACCACACCGGTCCGATTTTGATGGAATTTAGGATGAATATAATTGAACATCCAGGGTCTAACATAGGCTACTTTTCTTCAAAAGCCCTAAAGGCTTGAAATAGGGGATGAAAGTATGTCTGTAAAATCTAAACCGCTTAACCGATTGTAATGAATTTTGGTATACATATAATTGATACCCAGGATTAACCATATTTGAAATATTTACTTAATATAATATTAAATTTACATACAAAAAATACATCGAAATAATCCTAATACGATAAATGATCAATCCCAGTACTTTATTTCCATAACGAATGTTTATGACGAGAGTGGACATGTGGTATGAGCGGAGCCGGTATAGATACACGTGCGGTGATGCGGAGGGAGTGCATGTCACAATAAACACGATGGATGTGGGTTCGATTCCCACTTCAGAAATGCTTATATTTGTATTGTTTTAATTTTTTCTCTACGGTATGACAAAGATGGGCGACGCGCCTAAGAAAAGAGATGTTTCGCAATTCAACATGCAGTGTCTCGAATTCGGGTGTAATGCTGATAAGGGAGTGTCACTAGGTCATTGGTGCAGAAAAGCGTGAAACTGAAAAAAATAATAATCGTCTGATGTGGAAGAGTCAGAGACTAAAATGTTACTACTATAAAAAAAATCATTATAACATTGAGTCTGTTTCAATACCAACATGTAGTAGATGGAAGTAATCCATACTTATATTATAAATGCGAAAGTAACTCTGTTCGTCAGTCTGTAACGTCAACACGGCCGAACCGGTACGGTACGGCTTACGAAAAGGTCGCTATACATACCAAACAGCTATAGTTCGTGCGAGCGTACAAGGCCGAGCGTACAATCACAAATCATCACGAAAATACATATACAATTTTACATAACTAAAATTTCAATCTACAACTGTCATTGACAATCTCGATATTGGCATGGGACAGACACATTCATATTGTAATTTTGACAGAGAACAAGTGTCAAGTCACCTTCCTCTTCAATTAACCAAGCGTACCATTAGAGTAGAAAAGCTCTCATATGGATGACTAATACAAAATAAAAATAATATCATTAAAAACTTATAATTTAAGTCATGGCCCGAACTAGAAAACCTTACTCTACGTTTACGTATAAACACTAAACCGACTGAGTCGAACTGCTCCCCTATAAAGCTATTTATTTCGAAATCAAGGTTTTGGTAACCTACTTTTTAACAGCTATTTGCGCGCGGTCCTTCATCGTACTAAGCAACGTCGGGCAGTGTCTAACTGTGGGTAAATGGGAAAAAATTATCACCGATAAAATACGAAGCGAATTGCTTTCATTCAACAAAATCATCTCTCACTTCCTAAACCTTAAAACTAAGTAGGAGATTACCTTCAATAAATACAAAGAAAGCACTCAGCGCGCCTACATCCACCCAAAAAGGCTGATCCATTGTCATTTCTTTTTTAGGAAGAGACTGGGCGTCCTAAAATGGCAATACGCTTCTGAACAATGCAGTTTTCTCTCCCATAACTGTAAACCGAGAGCATTGCACCTTCGAACCCATATCGCACATAGCTTAAGTACGTCAGCCACTGAGATAGCTTGGTATAGCGCTGAAATTGACGAAGAAGCCAGAGAATAGTACGACTGGTATAGTAGTAACTGGTCCTAACAGACTCCCTGTTTCTACTTCATGGCAGCCCCGATGAGTGCCCGAAAGATTGTGAGACAAGGGCTGTGAGTATGTTTATTGTTGTAAACATTAACACCTGTCCGTCTGCATCGGTTGCTGTCCTGTCATGAAATACAATTATCACGTACACGCCATGCTGAAGACAATCTGAAATTAAACGAACAAACAAAGTATAGAAATGTTGGCCATAACGGACTAAGTTCGTAAATACGAATGGTTCTATTCAAAGTATATCACAAATGGGCAGTCAGTAAGAGCCTTTACCTGAAACGGTAGATCTGCCATAGTCTTCGCAAAGTAGAAAACGCTTAATGAGTACCAATAATTTAAAATGTTTCACAAACACACTCATCTCAGCTGGGACTGTAAAGAAAAATATTATAAAATATATATTTTTTAATATTTATATAATATATTAAACGGTAAACAGGATGTAATTAAACGAATATAATAAACAATATGATTGGGTAAATATAAACGTTTTTTTTCTCTCCCCTCTTATTTACCTCGCAAGGGATATTATAAAAGAAAAAATATGAGAATGTATTTAAAGATTCGTACAAATTGATAACAATAATCGCATTCTTTTCAAATTTTGAAATACTGAGTGAAATATAACTCATGTTTGAAAAATAATAGAGATAATTCACACTTTTCGAAATATTTAAAAGAACAGAGAAGAACAAGAGACTTACATGTAAGAATAGTAGGCATCATAGCTGCGAACATAGTAAACATAACAGTAAAGAACAAACACCCAAGCATTGCTCATAACCTTGGCAGCATCATGGCCAATGTCCGTAATACAAAAATCCGATTAGCAACCCCACCACTGTGTGAGAATTGAGGCCTCAAATGTGTCAACATTTGATCCCCGAGAAATACTTCTAAGCGTCCTCTTTAATAGAATCCAGAACTGCTTCCATCCTGAAGTTGGAAACCAGTGTGCTGAGGTTTCTTAGTGAAACTCTCGCTGGAGTCAAGAGTGAAGTGGTACATGTGACAGGGGCTAGGTTCGTTGAGTTTGGAACGGCATTCTGTTTCTCAGTAGTGGCTGATGAGTTCGGACATATCTATCACAGTGCATGTTGGTTTTCTGCATAAATTACGAGTGCGGCCTTTTAAAATAGAGCAAGTATTAGCTTAAGCTATAGCTAAAAATAATCAAAAAAAGTTTTTGACGAATAGTCACGACTATGCTGAGTAACATTGTTTATCACTATATTTTAAATAATTAATCTAGTGATCAAAGACAGTAAGTTACCTATAATCCTATTAAATAAAGAACAATAGATTAAATATTTTTAATTGAAAACATTATCATTTCAACATATATCATACCTATAACAATCTCTAGTGCTTCCTTCTTAACGTTATTTTGCTTTAGTTGTTATAATTGCAGTTTTGAGGCACAGATGATGATGAAGACGAAGTGGAGGACTGTCCGCGGCCGCAGTTACCTTTGTTCACCGCCATCACAAGCTTGTGCACCCAATCACCATGCTCACCAGTCGCCACCTCCATAACTGAAAAAAAAATATTATATTTTTCAACTATTACACATTGGGTTATTTATGAAAATAATGTAGGTTTACTGTAAAATATACAATTTCAAAAACAAATTCATATTTAGGCAAAAAATATACTCATTATTCATAAACTGGTTTTGCAATTATTTTATAATTATACATTTATATCTACAATATTTAGATATTATGAATATAAATTCATCAGTATTTATTATAACAAATATTTTGTTTTTGTTTGTTACTAGCTGAAAGCTCCGATATAACACTTAAATTAATATAAAATAAACAATAAAGCAAACAATCCTTACTCATATGGCGACAAATCTGATATCAAACCATACTTTGTAAACACAAAAAGTTTTATCTTCACTTTTAACTCGATGTTTCAACCTGTCACCCATTTCCAGCTACTACCGACACAAGACATATTATTGTTACACGAGTAAACACTATTCGCCATCAAAAATATCAACCATTATAATTAACAAAAGAAAAATGACAAACGCACACACAACTGTACAAACACTTGCTACAATTTTCTCAATAAAATAGTATATTTTTACGTAAATTGGAAATATATATTCGTTGGTAAATTAAATAAAGACGATGTATGTTAGAAAAGCTCTTACAAACATACGCGATACGTCATCTCTACAAACTGGTTATGGTTTTTAGGTGTCACGTGATCGATTTCGACGTTGCAGTTCAAGGTGACGGCGCTAGATGGCGCCAGTTGACGGAAAAAGCGAGGAAATTGAATTTTGTTGACAGTTTAATTTTTATCTATTTAATTTAATTGTGAAGATGGAATGTATCAGCTTATGTATGTAAGTAATATATATAGTTTACTTTTATAAAATTAGAAATAATAATTAAAAAACGTCTAAGTATTAATAGATGCGTTTTGTATTTTACTTTTATATATTGGAATTTTATATATATTGTAATATGGAAAATGAGAATGGAAATTTTTTAAAACAGTTTCATAACTTTCTTTCCGCGCATAGTAGATACAGGAAGATAATTCACTTTCCGCCAGAATTTGAGATACTGCGTGTTGAGTGACGGACCTCAACGCCGCGCTTTGTCTTGTACTGAAATGAAAATATTTTAAAAATAATAATATCTCCGAGTGGGACCTAACTCACAACCAATAGCGTTTGCAGTAAGACGCTGCCACGATGGCATCTACATGTCTTTAGAATTTAATCATTCTAATTTAAAACACGTATATTAAAATCACATTAGACATTGAATTGAACTGTATATTTACAGAAGAAAATAAAAAAAATACATAATAATTTGTCAAAGGCTTAAACTAAATCGATCATTATGTACGAAATAGTCATACGCATTTATTAGAATGAAATTAACCGTTATATTTTTTATGTGGTGAATGCCATTGGAATTTTAATTTAACAATGTTCTACTGATAACGTGATGTTATCTAGATTTTTTTATTACAGCTGTTCTTATTTAGGCACATATCTTTTAGCTTGAACTGCAATTTGAGGGCTGAGGCTTCGGATCGTAGTGCATTAGGATAGCAACTGACTTTAAACGTGACGGTTGTGGGTTCGATATCCTCTCTAAGAAATGGTTTTATTAGACAATACAACGGGGTTAAGTTCCACCACTCAACACGAAATATTAAAAATTCGAACGGAAAGTAATGAACAGTGTTTTGACAGTTTGTCTCCGTCTAAGCTGTTATGCGAATCCAGAAAAAAACGTTAAGCTGCTTTTGAACCATTATTAGTTTTTTGTCAGCTTGACACTTTCATCTGCATAGCAGGGTGGTCAGAGTAGCTGGCTTTAACGCCGCGCTTTGGATTTTCTCAACAGAGCGGAGAAATTTAAATAATTAAATTATAAATAAAATACTCCGGAATTTAGTAAGAAAGTAGATTTTTTCTATAGAGAATAAGAACTTAAGTACTATACAACTGTGCATTTATTTTATGATTCCATAGGAATTAGTTTATTTTATGTAAGGGTTGTTACGCGCCACAGATCACGTCGATTTCACGTCGATTACTATTTTGTATTGTTGTGTATTGAGTGTATTCTGAGGATTAATCAGTTATATATAATTATGGCCATCGTGGCTCAGTGTGTTAGTTTCCTGTATATGCAATGGTTGTGAGTTCGATTCCCACTCGATTCGACTTAGAAGAATAATTATAATTAAATTAATTTCCTTTCTGCGCTCTGGTAACAACACAGACTATAGCATTGAGTTCGGCCACTCAACACACAAAGTATTGAATTCGGGAAACTGGAGAACGGATTGTTTTGACATGAGATGCTCTCTGCCCTACTATACGGGAAAAACGTGAAGCTGAAGCTGTAGTTATGTATAATGATAGCAAGTACTTTAAAACGTGGTAAAAGAAGAATATAAAGGGAAATATAATAATAGAAAAAGAACTTTCGGATAAAAGAAAAAATCTTCTATTGCACTTTAATAAGCGTTGTTTATTTATACTTTATTGTAAGTCACTATATATATACATGATTAGAGTGAAGAAAAAAAAATACAATCAGAAAATAACAAAACTATGAACCATATAAGGCGGTCTAATCGTTAATACTCGTTAGTTATTTCTTCTAGACATATACTATTATTATTATTTTTTAGCAGGTCTGACAGAGAGAATAAAGTGACAAGACACTCCGGTTTTCATCTCATTTTCGAACCATTGCTTGTTGAGTAGAGGAATTGAACGCTACGCTTTGTATTACCAGAGCGTGTAAATAAAAATGATTTAAATATGATAATAAACCCCCCAAGTGGGTCTCGAACCCACAACCATTGCTACTGGGCTAAATTAGTTTTATATGTATATTTTATATAACGGATATTCTTAAAATAAAATAATTACATCAATATTTATTCCATAACCAATAAGTATTTTATGAAACCGCCTCTAAAATTCTATCTTCGTTTATCTCATGTAATTCTAAATTCGCAGGAAAGGGACAAAACACTTTAGCGCATAATCTTTATTTTCGATAATGTCAACTGTTTCTATGGTAACCAACAGTTCAAACAATAGTTCTTCAGCTACGCTTGTGTATATTTCTTTATTACGGTAAGTTTTTGAAAAATTATTAAATTCATAGTAAGCTATTAATTTAACAATGTTATTAAAGCATTTCTTCTTATAATTAAGTTTCTTCTAGTAATTAAAATTAGTATAATTAAGTATTTTTAAGTAAGTAAATTTGAGTCGTTGTATGAAAATAAAATGTCTATTAAGCATTTAAATAACTGAAGAACCAATATATAAAAAAAATATTAATATTAAATAGTGATGGTTTTTATATGAAAATATATTTTCAGATCCTTTTTTTTAATCAAGTTTGATTTTTTTAATCATTGCGAGTTGAATGGTGGAACACAACGCCGCGTTCCTACCCGAGCGGAGAAATAAAATAATTTAAATAATTAAATCTTAAATATAATTTTTCCGAGTGGAGATTGAATCCATCCATAACCAATAGCGTTTGCAATACGGTACTGTACCAATGCGCCACGATGGCCTCACGTTAACAGGGTTTTTTTTAATTTTATTTTCAGGCCAACGTAACACACAATAGACATGTGTTTAAAAATTATAGCATTGTACATTGTACATCATAATTACAGTACAGGCATATTTTAATAATAAATAATATTTAGTAATTTCCATTTAGTCCTTATACTTATTAATATTATGACTTTTTGAAGGTAACGACCAAAATACAAAATGCCCGAACTCATAGAGCAGATGTACACATCGCAACAGATCGTCGTACCTCCTAAATTTCCCTACATATTGAAGAAATATTGTAAATGTAAGTTTTTTTTATTGTTATTATAAGCGTTAGTTAAAATACACTTTGTCTGGCCATAAATACTGCTGTAATTAAAAATAAACATGATATTACTTTTGAATTTGGAATCTGTACTATTTTATCTGATGTTTCGTTGTGTTTTCTTGTTTTCGCGCCATTATATTGTAAAATATTTTGTAATATTAAAATATTTTGTAATATTAAAGAACTAAATTGCTGTGATTGCATTACATAGAGTAGGTATGGTAGCGTATAACAATTTCGACGACGCCGATGTACAACGCATGGCTTAGCGATTAGAGCGCGTGAACGGTTTTTAAGAGGTTCAAATACCTCTGCGTTCAATTTTTAAAGGGTTTCTAAATATATGTTTTTCAATTTACTAAGTGTGTAAATAACACTTTAAAATAAATGTTACAAAGAGTAGCTTTACATTTAAATTTTTACCTAGTAATTAAACAAATATGACATTCACATAAAAAAACTATAACTTTTTTTTCTAGCTGCAATCAAAACCCAGCCATATGATCTTCTCCGATGGTCTTTTGAGTATTTCTCTGCTTTGTCCGAGAATAGACCTCCTCCAGTGAAACTAAGGTTGGAGTACCCTATATATACAACTGAGGGAGGTTTGACCAGGGGTTGTTTGAAAGTTTTGGCTAATCAGGTAATTTATATCTTTATATAACTTGTGGACGGCATTTCCGATTTTGTTCATATTTTTATATAAATTTCCTAATACTTTACAGAAGATATTTATGAAAAAGAATAAAAAAAGGTATAGAGAGTTGTGCAGAAAATTGAAAACATTCAGAAAATATATTAAGACTTTTATAAGAAAATATATAATAATGAAAAAATTCATAATTATATATTTTTTTCGTAGCTTTTCTCCTTTTTTGTCTTCTGTCTTCCATCATCGTTCCTGTACTAGTGCGCCGTGTCGCCAATCACAGAGCGATCGCACTTACTAGGTCAAGTGCAAGGTTTTTCCTATTACTGCAAATCCCACGGATCCCGCGCCCGTAATCCTGCAAAACGGCGGGGTTGGGAAACGATACGGGATCCTGCAACACCGATATCTCCCAGGATTGAAAGCCCTAGTCTTGACACCAGATTCACCTTGATATACCGGAAAAGCCTTAAGCTGAACGTACAGATATAAAGTAGGCAGAGCCTAAATTACGGTAGTCAGAGAGAGTCTAGTGTCAAGATACTCTGTTCTCTATCGTAATCGTACTTTGCATAATATTTATATCTACATTATAAATATAAGTATTATCCTAAGTTCTATTTGAAATCACAATCAATGTGCCCATTTAATCGTTAAATCTTTTCTAGCTATCAAGTCCTTCGGACATCCCTCTCTCCCAAGTCCGGTCTGCATGGCAGGGATTTTGTTTGGATCCTCACGAACTAAACAGGATTTTCTGCTTATGCAATGTTTATATGAGAGAGGAGACAGTGCCTTTTCTAGATTTTATTGCAGTTGCCGCTGGGTTATTAACTAAAGTAAGTGGCCTTTTATGTAGCTTTACGCATCTTCCGTATTTAGCTGGGTAGGCAGAGAGAACCTAATGTTGAGACTCTGAATTGGACTGATTCTCACTTTCCACCCATTCATATTGTGTGTTGGGTGCAGGAACCTTACGCCGTGGCACGTCCGAGACCAGGGGAAGGAAAATAATTTAAATATAATCATTCCTAATTTATAGCCCAGTTGTAATGCAATTCACAGCCAGAAATATATAAAATAATAAAGACCTGTTGACAATGATGTCACAGGTTCATCCGGTACGAATTTTTTATATTTTAGTTTAATATATCTTTTCTCGAATGGCAGGTTCAGCAGTAAGAACCTACTAAGTTCGGTATCCGTTCTCCACTTTCCACCCGAATTCGATACATGGAGAAAAAAATATTTAAAAAAATCCCCTAGAACGGAATAGAACTCACAACGAAAATAATTTCAGATTTTTATATTATATTATTAATTCATTCCCAGACCCTTACTCACACTATGATACTTCTCTGTGAAACTCTTACCAAAGAGCCTGATGGTGGTTCCGCAGCCATTCCGATAGAGCATTTCCTGTCAATGTATAAACTCTTAGCTGAAATGGATGCGTCGTCTGATGTCAAATATATTAATGGATTTAGGGAAGGTAATGCTTTTTAAGTTATATATTTTCATGTATGTTACTGTGAAAGCCGGAAATACGGTAAATTCTAATATTTTTCAGTAAATAGTTATTGACCGCCATAATTATGCAGTCTAGAAGCTTCTGCTACTACACTGCAAGCGATTGTTATGGGTTCGATTCCAATTGTTTAATATTTTATACGATTTCAAGAACTGTTAAGACGAATCCTGGCGATAGGATTCGTCACAAAGAGGGAACCTATAATGGTGCATCGTTGAAATATATTTGAACTTTACTAACAAAGTATTTTTTTCTCTCATTATCCCCGGAACCCTCCTGATTCCCAACTCTATCTACAAGTCGATAAGACCTACCCTAGGGAACCCACTCATATTCGTGGTAATATATCGTGGCGTTTATTTTAACGATCAGAGGGCCTCGCTCTGATATCGTTACCCCTCTCCCCTGCTGGGTGCACAGAAATGACCACACCACTAAGTAACTCTCTAAAGAGTGAAAACATTCTATTTCTTACACGTTTAATTTTTAAAAAACTAGATTGAATATTGTAGAGTTTTTTGCTAACGTAAAATATTATTATTATTTCGGCTTTACGCCTTGCCCCGCATAGCAGGGTAATGGGTCAGAGAGAAACTTTTTGTATAACGTGAGTCGTCGCGGAGTCAAGGGAGGTGCATCACCCTCACCGGCCTGCTCAGAGAAGCGCGCTTCTCGGGCCAGGTTTCACTAGACGAACAGCTTCCCCCAGCTGACGGGACTCTGGCCGATAGTTAGAGAGAACCTAGTGCCAAGACACTTTGTTCTCCACTTTCTGCCTCCTCCTTCTCCATCCCTGTTAAGTGGCGGAACTCAACGCCATGCTTTGTTTTGTCAGCATAAAGAAGAAATGAAAATCATTTAAATACCCCGACATACCCCGAATAGGAATCAAACCCACAACCAATGGAGTATACAGTCAGACACTGTCCCACTTCGGCACGATGGCCTTATATATTATTCTGAACTTATTTTTAGAAAACGTATAAAAAATTTAACGCAGCGAGATTCGAACGCGCGCCTCTTGGAAACCGTTCAAAAGGCGCGGGTTCGAATCCGGCTGCGTTCAAATACGTTTTCTAAAAATATGTTATCAATTACCTACGTGTGTGATTAATACTTTTAAAGAAAAAAATGTTAAAAAATATTATGAATTTATTTATATGCGAAAACATAACTTTTCCCTTAGGTCAGACACCTGTTAAATTCGAATCCATCGTGGAAGAGGAAGAAGCTTCGATTACTGAAGAAAAGGTTGAAATTGAGGTTAGTTTTATAATCTTGATTCTAATATCTATATATATCTACGTACAGTACAATGTATTTTTGTTTGCATTCGGTATTTAGTAAGTGCTAATTTCTTTATTAACTTTTTTTTTTTAAATAATATGACAGCCGCATATGTGTAGAATACACATGTGACATTGGTGCTTTTGTACAAATGTGTACTTACACAGTATACATTTGGGAAACTTAAGGCTCGCATGAAAAGAAAGTGCAGATTCCGTTTTTTATAGAAGTAGACGAAACCAGAATGATTATTTTTTTAATTTATACATTACAAACGAGTTAATAATATAATAATGCCGAACGGTTACAGTTATTATATAAATTGTTTGACACCAATGGTAGAATCTGGTAGTGTGTGTAGTGTTTGGATTGTTAGTTTAGAATCTGTCTAATGTCTTTTTTTTTTAAATTGGCTTTCTGCACCTTCTCTTCATGCGAACTTAAATTTTCGCATAGTTTTGCATATTATTTGTTAAAAGGCGTTCAAGATTTTTTATCACGCTGACGTATAGAATAAAAACTGTACGTCAGTGTTCTTTCCCAGTACTGAAGGTATAAATAGAAAATATATAAATGTAGGCCTAAGTTAATCATAGTGTTACATCACTCCGTTATTTTAGTACCTAATTTAGGGTTTGAGTGATTAATTAACGCATATCAAAATATTTTTTAATATAAACTTTCATTTCGTACAAGTAGGATTCGAACCCATAATCATCCCATATCACTGCTTATTCAAATTAAAAGAAAGAAACCCTTCTAGTCCTCTATAGATGAATTCTGGCAAGATGACAATGTACAGAAACTAAATCTCACCAACGACGTAGTGTCACAATCTGCCAGGCTTAGTGATAAACTCAACATGCCAGTGATTGGCAGAGTACAACGGTCTCCGTCTGTGGAGAGAGCCGGAGAGATTGAGAGAGAGAATTATTTGAGGGAAAGAAAAGGTTATATATTAATATATGTATGATAAATAATGTATTTAATGATACAGGCCGCCCCGTTGACGCGTAGTAACGTTTATGTAACTTTATTACAAAAGTGTATGTCAAACACATAGTGGTGTGTGTAATATTTATTTAACACACAATAAATTTGAAATTATTAATGTGTTTCTAATGAATGATTATAAAAATAAAACAAAATTGTCTGTCTATAGAAACAAAAACTGTATCAAATTTGAAAAAGACATATTTAGAAAACGTATAAAAATTTGAACGCAGCGGGATTTGAACCCGCGCCTCTTGAAAACCGTTCAAGCGCTCTGACCGCTAAGCCATGCGTTCTACCTCCAGCTACGTTGAAATTCTTATACGCTTATTACAACTTATATTTGTTGTTAGCAGACTTTTTGTCCGTCTGATTGTCTGTTTGTTCGCGCATAGTTGTAATAAGAAGTTGTAATAAGCGTATAAGAATTTCAACGTAGCTGGAGGTGGGACGCATGGCTTAGCGGTCAGAGCGCTTGAACGGTTTTCAAGAGGCGCGGGTTCAAATCCCGCTGCGTTCAAATTTTTATACGTTTTCTAAATATGTCTTTTTCAATTTCCTAAGTGTGGAAATAACACTTTAAAAAAAATGTTAACAAAAATATATATTAAATAAATAGCATTCTCTCTTGCCAGACGATTGTTCGTAGAATAATCTTTGGGTAGCAGAAATTTGTAAAAATCTCTCTACAGAGATGCTAACAACAAATATAAGTTGTAATAAGCGTATAAGAATTTCAACGTAGCTGGAGGTGGGACGCATGGCTTAGCGGTCAGAGCGCTTGAACGGTTTTCAAGAGGCGCGGGTTCAAATCCCGCTGCGTTCAAATTTTTATACGTTTTCTAAATATGTCTTTTTCAATTTCCTAAGTGTGGAAATAACACTTTAAAAAAAATGTTAACAAAAATATGTATCAAATTTATTACACATCCGTAAAAAGAGTTTCAAAGTTTTTCCTTCACGTATCTTACATACATATTACAGACAAGAGAAAAAATAGATTAATAATATAAATATATTCACGATCTGTTTAGATACGACGTTGAGTTCACCTAAGAAACTAATGACGGAAAACAGAGTGACGTGTCACTAGATATTTTCTATTAGTGTTATTTTAGGCTACTCGCCTGACCGATGAATATAGCAATGTATACTATAGTAGTTATCCAGTCATACTTTGACAACGCAAATGTCAATAACTTTGAAGTGTTATTTGAGGAAACTTTTAGGGATCCCGCGGAAGCGTACATAAAATATGCGTATGCCTTAGTAACGTAAATATCACTTTGCTTAAAAGTGTATGTCAAACACGTGGTAGTGTGTGTAATATATATCTTAATGTGTTTCTGGTGCAATAATATTAAAAATATTACTTTTATGCAACCTCGATTGTTTCTCTATATAAACTTTAAATATGTCAAATTTCATATTCCTACAATTCTTTCTTCTTCATGTAATAATATATTTACAGGTAGAGCTGCACCAAGTGAAGAAGTTAACGTTAGTTTCTATTATAAGTTTTTTTTTTCACTTTTAATAACTTGAGATTTATTTATCTCACATATTAGGATAATGTTAAAATTATTTTGTACTTAGTTTTTCATTTTCCAGTTATGTATATATAAAATAAAATTGATAATAGCGGATATTAAACCCTATAATATATTAAATGAGTCATCACTCTCTGTTTCGCCAAACTTAGGTGGCAGGTGAAGATGTCAAAGACAAAGTCGAAGGCAAAGTCGTAATCATAATTCACAGTTGAATTGAAAGTTATAGTCAAATATGTATATTCAAAATAAGGCAATACATTATAATTTTTTGAAATTATCAAATAATCTACCATTAGATCACTAAAACCGGTGCGGAAACTCAGTAAGATTTTTTTTACAAAGATAAATGGGATTTGAATACGCTACATAATATATTTTCATATGTTTTTGCAGCTTCACATTTTTTCCCGTATTGCATGTTGCCTGTTTGAACTCAACGCCTCACTTTGTTCTACCAGATCGCAGAAATGAAATTAATTTAAATATAAACATTCCCCCGAGTGGGGATCGAATCCAAAACAATTGCGTTTACAGTCTGCCTCTGTTCCACTGCGCTTTAATTGCCTCTTATATGTATGTATAAAACATCTCTACAGTCTTGCTACATGTATTTTTTTCTAAATCTGATTTTTTAGAAAAAACTTAAAGAAATGAGTGGAGACAAGCTGCAGTCAAAAGAAGAAGTACCTGAGGGTGAGTGGTATTTTTTTACTTATAATCTAACATTCGCACTCACAGACGTCAATTATAATTTAATCATAGTATAGTTTTATCAACGTTAACCAAGTTAGTTAACCAAGCTGTTAAGGTATGTATGTTTTCAAAAAAAAATATCTCAGTTTGTCTGTTTGTCATAACACATTCTACTTGAAGAATTAAATGTGAAAATATAAAACTTACGTACGGTAAAAACGATTATAAAGCGGTATATTCCAAATATAAATAATAATTAATATTGTTATATACATAACTTTTCATGTCATCTTTAAATTTAGGTGCAAAGAAACAAAAAGAAGTGAAAATAGATCAAAAGAAGGAGTTAGAAATAATTGTCACAGACGAAGATGATAACGAATTACCATATGAGATATTTGGTTATGTCAATTTTTTTTTTAAATATATAGTGTAGTGGTAGAGAACTTAGTGCCAAAACACAGTGTTCTTAATATTTTGTTTATTTAAAAACATTGCGCGTTAAGTGTGCTCGCTTTATATCTAGGTAAAAGTTGAACATGTCTTAGAGAGAAAAAAACGTACAACCCTATGTAAGTAAGTCTACCTAGTTTTTAAGTCTAACTAGGTAGACAACTAGTTTTTCAGAGATATATCATTGTTTAATTGAAACTACTAGTTATTTAGAATTTTCTTTTGTGTTAATTTTAAAAATTTCCTATAAATAGTTCATACACCTCTTACACATCAATACAGAGGTGCAAGATATAGTTAAAAAAATTATATGTCGTTTTTTTTTCTTCACATGAAATACATAGAAATATCATACTAGGAGAAATCAGAATTTTAACGTATGAATCAGCTATTCAGTTATATTTTAGTAAAAATAATAATTCTCATTTATTCATACATTTTTGTAATGAATGAGTGTTAATGGAGCAATGAAGTTTTTGTGAGTTAGCAAAGTTACAAAATTAAAAATATGTACAAGTTCAAAACAGATATAAATAAATTAAATGTCAATACATAAGGCAAAAGTTAATAGTTTAAAAGTCATAATAAATTTATAACATTATCATATACAAATAAAAATAGTACATTCACTTTACAAATACATTGTCATCAGTCAACAAAAAAAGTTTACAATAGTAGAAGGCTTGTTATTGTCAAAGGTGTCCAAGAAGTGCGGCTTGATATTTAATATTAATGAAATAATTCTCGTATTTTAAAATGTAACCATTACGACCGGATTAATCACGTATACTTTGGTATTCGAAAATATATATTAGATAACCTGACGATTTGAACACTGTGCTCACACATACTCAACATGCCCATACAAAATATACGCAATGAATCTGTTTAAAATTTTCATTCATTCATTCATTAAAAAATATGTAAGAATAGCGAAAACTAAATTACTCTAGGTGAGCTCAAAAGTAAGACAATAGTTGAGAATGGAGAGGAAATAGAGGAGTTTAGAGAGGAAGAGCTTTTTATTGAAGAGGAAAAACAAACTGATGCTGAAAAGATTAGAGAATTTGTTCAAAAAGTATTGATGTTTAATATAATAATCTTGATTGAATTTTCTTATTAGTTTTTTTTGATGATCATTACACTTACTAGGAGTCGAACCCACGACCAATCGCGTTTACAGTCATATGATGTCCAACTGCGCCACGATGGCCTCGATGTATTTATTAATTAATTATGATTAGTCAACTAATAATAATAAAACGTTACATAGTTTTTAATTTTATTCGAAGCCTTATTATATAACAATTAGTAAAAAATTGTAAAAGGAACATGCTTATAATTGTTTTCTGGTTATCCTGCTCATCCTTGATAAGGACAGCAGGTTTAGATGTCCAGGTTCTAAAAAAATATTGAGAATATTGATCCGGACACGTGCAAAATTTTTATATTGATAGATTGATATATTTTTTTTGTAAAGTATTTTTAAAACAGCTTATCTTTTTTAAGGTAGAAGGCAAAAGAAATGCTTTTTATTTTAAATAAATATTTAAATTTTAAGTATGTTTTGGATTCATTTCACAATTATAAATACTAACAATTATAATAGTGTTACGATTCAAGAGAGGAGCGTCGTATTGATTTGGAGCAAACTTTTGAAGATATCGCAGCAATAGTGGATAGGTTTAAGGCGGCTAATTATGATCTTGGTTAGAACTTAGCGTTTTATTTTGTTGTTTTTAGTTTGTATATAGAATTTAAAATAATTTATTAAGGTTATTGGATTGTATAAGGTTGGAAGGCCCCCAAAGGAGTGCACGGGGAGGGGAGGGGAATTTATAAAAAGGGACTTTTGACTTTTTCTCTATATATAAAAATAATTTACTTGTTGTTATTGGTTCTCTGGTCTGGTAAGACAAATTGCTGCATTTTTTGTTTATACGAAAACTGGAGTATATTATTTTTATTATTGGCTTTATCCCAAAGAGCCGGCAGACAGAGAGAACTTAGAGTTAAGACAAATTATCGACATTCCGCTCGAATCCGAGACATATCGTGTCGAGCGTCGAAACTCATAGCCGCGGTTTGTCCTGTTACCAGATTGAATATTTTTTTTGTTATTTGAAATACAATCATTCCCCCGAGTAAGAATCGAAACCACAACCGTCGCGTATACAGTCAGCAATGTCAAACTGCGCCATGATGGTGTCAAAAAATAAAAATACTCTTTATTTGTTTATTCTTTCATTCGTTCATTTATTTTCATCATTTAAAAGGACGCATTAAATAGTATCCCCAATATTATAACAGGCATGGTAGCTGGTCGACAAATGTCGACAACTAGCGGTGAGTTCGTTGTAAGCAATATAGAAAAGGAAATCATGGACTATATCAATGAACAGATAGCTATCCTGCCTGATCCTGATCTGAAGAGAAAGAAGGTGAGATACATTATTAGAAAACGTATAAAATTTTTAACGTAGCGAGACTCGAACTCCTGCCTCTGGTTTACTACCCAAGAGCTCTGACCAACACGTTCTATCCAGCTACATTGAAATATAGAGCATCTCTGTAAAAAAATTGCAATGAAGACGGTTGATTCTGGAACTTCCTTGTTTCCATGGGAGTGTAGTGGAGCACTATGAGAGGATTTCCTTAAATTCCCATGGAAACGATCAAACACTTTTTGCCGGTCGTTAATAGCACCTAGTCTCGGCACATTCTCTTCTCCGTGTAGGATAAAAAACAAATAAATAATATAAAGCCTCTCTTATATCTCGCTACATATATATATATTTTTTTTTTTTTTTTTTTTTTTTTTTTTTTTTTTTTTTTTTTTTTTTTTTTTTTTTTTTTTTTTTTTTTTTTTTTTTTTTTTTTTTTTTTTTTTTTTTTTCGTTGTATGTTTCAGGCAAAACCTGAAGAAGTTGCGATGGTTCGAGAGATTCTCGATAATTTCTTAGACGAGAACATGGACTTGATTGTACCAGAAGTTGAGGAAGTTGAGGAAGAAGAAGAGCCTGTGCCTGATGTAAGATAAAATGTCCTAATGAGTTCATCGTGAATGATAATAATTTAATTGTTTTTATTTCTCCGCTCTGGTGGACAAGGTGAAGCGGGCGTAGAGTCCTACCACTGAACACCCAATGTCTTGAATTTAGGCGGTTAGTGACGAATGGAGTGTCTTGACACTAGGGTTACTCTCTGTTTTGCCTGCTATGCGGAAAAAGCTGATTTTTTTTCTATAGTTATCTCAAAATGTGTAGGTATTTTGGTTTGGTTTTGCTATAATATGCCTGCATTATGCGTCAATATTTTGAAAGGAGTTGAAAGAACTTTAACTGTAGAATATTGTTATAATAGAAGGGGAAGTATTTAGTAGAAAAACAGGTAACTTCTTTTTTCTTAATTTATAAAATATCGGGAAGTATGCGTATACCCTATAGGACAGAATTTTTATTTTATGGTTACCAACTTAGGAGTGATCATTAAAAACGCTTGTTTATATATATATATATTTTATATATATATACATACGTGTTTTTTTACACATATGGCACATTTTCATAATTGCTAATTCAATACAATTCAATATTCAATTTTATAATGCTTTTTTTTTTCATTATTCACTAGATAATTCAAGTGTATGCAGTGCCAGGAATAGGTCCTCCAATAGAAGAAGACATTGTGAGAGATTTCCGCGAATACGCGTTAGAGATGTGTAGAGTGCAAGACGATACGTTTATGCCTCGAAATATGAGACACTTTTTGTGTCCGCCGTTGGAAAAGTAAGTTTAGATTATATAAAATTGTGAGTATATTAATTATTGTGTGTATAATAACATACAATATCTCGAATTTAGGCGGAAAAAGGGAGACTGATAAAGACACCTTTATACTAGGCTATCTTGCTACGCGGGATAGAGCGTGAAGCTGGATATGTGTAAATTTGAACGTAGGGTTTGAAGCCGCACCTCTTGGATACGTTGCACCGTGTTAGATTGTAACATTTAAATTTTTAATTAAGTTATATTATAACAGGTTAATATATATTTTTGAAAATTGTTCGAAGACATTTTGAACTATTGTTCGTACTGTAGTCCGTGGTCACGGGTGGTTTTAAAATATTGAAACTGTGTGTATATATGTCCGTAGCGAAACTCGAACCCGCACCTTTTGTTTACAGTCCAAGTGCTCTGCCGCTTGCCCCCCGAAGTCAAGTGACATTGCGAGTTGAGTGGTGAACCCCAACGCAGCGTTTTGTTACCAGAGCGGACATATTATTGTGATGATTTGATGATTCAAATCTTTCCCCCGAGTGGTAAATTGAACCCACAACTGATGGGTATTAATATTTTTGAAATAAAATTAAACCAAATTACTTTATTAATATAGTATTATTAGTCTTCGTATTACGATGTTGATTCGGCGTTAAGTTCCGCCACTCGGCCCACATGTATCGATTTTGAGCGGAAAGTAAAGGACGGAGTGTCTTGACACTATGTTTTCTCTGACTACCCTGCTAAGCGAGAAAAAGCCTGAAGCTGTATTACGACGTAACTCATAAAATATAAGTATAATAGTATAGTAACAATACTATAGACAATGACTTTAGATTCGATTTTAATTCAGCTGTTTTATTTAGATGTGAAGAACAAGGATATGCAATTGAACAGCCTAAAAAGGAAGAAGTTCCTACAGGAGGTGTTATTACAGATTAAATAACTGAAATTAATAATTTATATTTTTTAAGAATTTTTTGTGTTTTGATAATGCACAGTTGCAATGTTTCATGTTCTAAATTATTTCAATAAAAATGTTTTATAATCTTTTATTGTTTTTATTACATATGTACCAACCAACCTATATTTAAAAAAAAAATTGTTTAATACAGTTTAGTGTCACGAGTTCGGGTGAGAACCAGAGTGTCTTGACACTAGGTTCTCTCTGAATATCTAATAACACAAAGTGTGAAGCTGAAAAAAAATTCTTTGATTGTAAAATCTGAACTGCGCACATTTTTCATACATTTAAAACAATAGAATTACATAGCTTTTTGGTTGAAATGTCGCATTGCAGATTTATATCATAATAATGCGTGAGAATAAATAAGAAAGTTTGAATAAAATTAATACAAAAAAAATACATTTTTAGACAACGTATAAATTATTTATGTAGCAGGAATCGCATTCGTGCCTTTTGGAAAGAGTCCAAGCGCTTTGATCATACGTTAGAATATAGACATCCAGCTATATTTGTACATTCTGTGTGAATACTTTCACTTACACTTTTAATTTACACTAGAGCGGAGAAATAAAAATAATTAAAATATAATCATTTCTTCTATTGGGGATCGAACCCACAATAAATCACTTATGCAGTCGCTGTCCCAATGCGCCACGATGGCTATTTATTATTTCAATAATTATAGGGTATAAAATAAAACATGTGAAACTTTACATCCTTTTATTTTAATATATATGGAATAATAAATTAACCCCCCATGTATATACCGTCCTATCACCGAGACACGTTGGCTGCCTTCGGACCATCCCCGTCCCGTTCTAGCTAGGTGATGCTGTCTCACTCTAACATAACTATTTAAAGTTGCCATTCATTAATTATCTATTTATTGCAAGTTAAAAATAATCTATAGATAGACAAATTTAGTTTAGAAAATCGATTTTAGAAGTT